>PNEQ01056342.1:30904-66553 GCA_003012365.1 Medauroidea extradentata
ACCCTGACAGCCACCTCAACCTTGCGGCCAGCCCCCCCCCCCCCCCCCCCCCCCCCCCCCCGTCGCGCCCGCCCAGCCACCACACCCCCCCCCCCCCCCCCGCAATACTGCTTCTAGTCAACGTTACGTAAACAACACCTGCATGTCGCAAGACGCCAAACCAGGGCAAACCTTACCTACACTGCAACACAATTATTTGTACATTCACCACACCGATGTGTATGGGTGTTGAGAAAGTAGGTATGGTAAGATTTGTTCCAACGCCAATATGAGATTTCCTGTGTATATTTAGCAAACAATCAAATTAAAGTGAAAAAGAGAGGATATGGTCAGCATGATGTTAATATGGAGCGGCACCGGAATGAGGGGACGGGGGAAACGGGAGATCACCGAGAAAACCCGCCGACCAACGGCATCATCCGGCACGATTCCCACATGCGAAAATCCGGGGGCTAACCCCGCCGGGAATCGAGCCCGGATCGCCTTGGTGGAAGGCCAGTGCTTTAACCACTGAGCCAACCGTATCTCCGATATGAAAATGAAATACAATATTTATTTACTTAGTATTTTACGTGCTGTTCAATAGCACAATGCCTTGGTATATGTATGCGGGGAAATATGAGTAGACAAAGGTATTCTCCTGGATTTCGAAAAACCTTGGAAAACAGAAATCATGCTGTCTGGAGCCGGGGATCGAACCTTCATCCTCCCGAATAACCGGCGAGTGTTTCACTACAGCTCCACCTCGCTCGGGACCACAAGCTCAATTATGGTAAGTATCCCATACTGTTTAGGCTGTTTTTTTTACAGTGTCTACGTGGCAATTTCACTCCAACGGACACTTCAATTTTTTTTTCTTCTAAATTTACGGTACAGTCCACGAGCTATCCTATTACAGTGGGGCATCACAAGCTATGTTCGTACATTGTCTTGCGATGAAGTCATACATCCAATCTGATTTACGATTATGAAGTAGTCCCAATTACTGCATATTGCTTATGAATAATAAATAGCAGATACTCGCCGTTTTACTCATCCAGTAATGCACATATAATCCGAAGACATATGTAAATTATTGAATCGCTATAAAAGCACGCATACACACGCAAGCACATACATGTATATATACGTGTATAGATACATACATACATATATATATACACACATGTATTACAGTACATTGAATTATGATGTTACTAATGGCCCATTAGTGCCCGGTAGTTTTCGCGAAAAGATTTTTGCCCCACTTTGTTTCAGTGTCTTACGTGCACACCTGCAGTTCAACTTCATGGCTATTGACAGAGTGTTTTTGTGCAGAGTCGTTATTCATTTGACTGTGCCAATCAGTACACGAATAACTGTCACACATCACGTCTGTGATTTGCGGGTTTGACCTCCACAAGCTGAGTGTTACTGCATCCAATCACTGACCACATAGCAGAGATGCATGTGCGCACGTAAGGCACTGAAACAAAGTGCTGCAAAATTCTTTTCCGAAAATTACCGGGCTCTATTAATGGGAAATTGAAAATTCAACACAAATGTGAGACGCCACCTTAAAGTTGTTCGGCAGCAAAAAAAACTATTTTACAGTAGTACAGATTAATGTTCAACGTTAGACATTTATATCCAATAGAAAAAACACATCCTATTGTTTTCCTGAATTTGGAAACTAACCGTAGTAAACACTAACTCATCTACGGGTATAACAGGATTCACAACGAATTGTTATAAATGCCGTGAAATACTTAGTGAATGTCTAACACCACACACATGAACATTTCTCTACGTTTTAAAAACGTTTATCAAAAATGTGGTATATTTTTTGTTATTTTAGCCAGATTTTTACAAAATAAAAATATATCTACGGATAATACTAGAAGAAACCTCATCTATATTCGATGTTAGTTACTTTATTACTGTAGGTTAAGTTCTAAAGTCACACAACAGTGAAACTCCTGGCATTGTGCAAATGTCAACAAGGAACGAACATAAATACATACGGAAAGAGAAGAAACACTGCTTTATGGCAATGCTCCTTGTTTCTACTTCTTTTTCTTATCATTATTTTTTTATGCCTAAACCACAGTAGATATCACAAATCAGTTCGGCAGTTTTGTTTAAAATGGGTTTTCCCGTGTTATGTAGTATTTTTTCAAGACTATAAATTATTCGGTTTCGACTAATAATTCAATTATCAAAAATTTCGTTTATTAAAACCATACTGTCTTGAAAAACGTTAGCCAACATGGTCAGAATATTTTAAAAACAAAACAGCCGAACAGGTTTTTGATATCTGCTCTCGTTCAAGCTTAAAAAATAACTATATCGAAAACAGTAGAAACAGAGGTGCATAGCCTTAAACAACGTGTCGCCTATTGCGGCGGATTACTAGCAACGCTCGTAAACTTTACGTGACAAGTGGAACTAAAGTCTTGCGTATGCGCACAACCTCCGGTTTCACACTTTTTTTAAACCATTCACTTTTTTTGTAGTTTATATTTCGATGCTTTTTTCTTATTGCTTCATACGTTTCCAGTATTTTTTTAATTGCTAGTACAGTACATAGACGCTTACGAAAACCTTACTCGATCTACTCGATATAGTTGAAATTACTCCAAAACCGTTCGAAAACCTGATGCGAGGTCCCGTCTACCTCCCTCCGAAATTTCTAAATACAGTATTCAACTCGTCCCTTCACCGGATCTACTCACGTATATCCTGCTCGGGAGCAGGGTAGACAGCGACTAGAAGACGAAGACGAAAGAGCGCGTAAAAAGTAAACATAGGCTCCCGCGTGTGTAGGCTTACACAAAAGAAAATGTGCCGTAAGCCGTACGAATGCATGTTGGAACACAGAAGATGTCGGAATGTGGTGTTTTTATTGGACGAGAAGTCGGGACAGTTAAGTAAAAATGTTGCCAGAAGAACGTGAAACCGTGGAGATGTATGGAACATATTACATAATTGTTATTATTTATACCTTCCGAACATATACATATTTAACATTAAATTTTTTTCTGGGCAAACTTTCGATTAAAAAAAAACAGCGGTTTATATATCTAAGAGAACTTTCACTTTGTAATCCTTTATAGCAAAGGAGATTTTCGGATGTTATCTCAAGCACGTTAGTACGGTAGGTAGAGATTCAATTGTAATGCCATATAAGGATGTTCTGCGCTATCCGAACTTGGTCTAATCATACAGGCCTGCTAAATCAACGGCTGATTGTGCCGTATTTTTTTTAATAGGCCGCCAACAACCAACCCTTGAAAAAAAAACCGTTAAACGAGTGAGATAATACGATTAGGCTAATACTATCGAGCAGATTATACCTACTGCGTTTTCGTAAGCGCCTAATGTTGCAAAGTTGCGACGAAATCGCGGAATTTTAAGAATTCTTTTAGTCACATATTACGTTCACGGATAAAAATACCCGAGATCATTCATAAATAAACTAAAGGCGGCTATATTAAGTAACCCGCTGGAGATGATAGGTTTGCTTAGTCACGCGAACAGGTTTTTCAGATCACACCAGGTTATGCCGAAAAAAAAAAAAAACAGCAAGAAATTCAGTACCTCGTGACTTATTTGACACTTCTCTACTCGGGTTGCTTTTTGAACTCCTGAAGCTAAAACTTTGATATTCCGAAACAAACCTCGTGACCGCTTCAAATCAATAGTGTTACCAGGCTGACCAAATTAATTAACTTCGCTGCCGTAACTTATATTTACGGACATCTTAACACGAATACTACACTTAGAAAAAAAATGCAGCAAAGTTATTATTTTTAATAATCCTACATATGAATTGCATATTTATTGGCATAGTAAAAAGTTATATAACTTTTAGTTCTAAAAATAAATGACTACTATTTGCAATAAGCTAATAGCGCCGCAATTACTTCCGCGGAAAACATTTCAACTTCATAAAGAACATAACTGACACGTTCATGTTCATTATACAACTTTCGTTTTACATACCGTGTAAATAACACTATTTGTTAATGGCTTGCGTTATTGTAAATGCATAATTTTATTTCGTAGTTATTTCATTGTTGCATGTAGGCCTAAGTTCGTCGCGTAAATCGCCCATCGGAAGTAGGGAATTACAGCAAACTTCGGTTAAGGGCGCGGTGTACAACTATTTTTATCACCACGTTTTTATTTTTATTTTGTCCAGATATTTTATTTCTTATTTTAGACACAAAATGTAACTAAATTTTTCATGTTTCCGTTTTAGGGACTACAGAAAAACCAACTGGCATACCAAATTGAAACAATTCTCAGTGGATAAAGACGTCACAGGCTAAAATTTTACGTACTTAAAAACAAAGAATAAAAACTTTTTATATTTAAATAACAATTCGAAATTTTAAATTAAAATTAAAAAAATTAAATTTTTTTAAATACAAAAATATTTTATTTTGTGGTTTAACTAACTGAACTTGTAGTCTACAACATCGTTATTCACTGTGAATTTTTTCATTTTGGTAAGTGAGTTGGTTTAAGTGTCGTCCTTAAAACGGAAACGTGCAAATTTTGGCTTAAACGAGCCATCACATCAAAACTATGCTAGTTAAAAAACCATTTATAAGACCAAAATTTAGTCACATTTTGTGTCTAAAACAGGTAAAAAAATATCTGGTGCAAATATAAAAATAAAAAGGTGGCGATGAAAATTGCTGTTTACCGCGCCGGAGTTTTGCAGTGATTTCGAAAATATTTTTTTTTTATTGCTACCTAATACTCATATCAAAATTTCGCTGCACAGTTTTGACACTTATATGTTATAATTTGTAGCTGAATTTTTTTGTAGAATTATACTGAACGGTTTTTTAGATTTCATTACCCAAAGTACCACGTTTTTCTTCGTGAAAATAAGCAAATATGAAGGAAATTATTATTTTCCTGGCGAATGGTACATTATTTTAAAAAACGCGTCCACAGTATTGTGCATCGTGTGATTGCACATTGACTCAATTTTTTTCAAAACTTTTGGTTAAAAAATATTTGAGTTATTGGCACCAGTCTGAAAAAAACTCGGGAACAAGCCCTTAAGGATTTGTTTTCTTATTCCAGCTACGAAAGATTGGGTAATCCGCGTCGACTCCGCATGAATCGAGCCCTTATCGCCGTTGTGGGAGGCGAGCGCCACAGCCGCTGAGCCTCGCGCTCCAGACAAACATATAAGATTTGTTTTTGAGAACGCGAATCTGGTATAGCATGAGACATGATGTGATTTAGCCGCCACAATGTTTGACTGATGTTGATATAATCACACATTAAGTCATATTTGGAAAAGCAACAGGTTATTTATTGCTGCTGTTACCACATGATGGATGTTCGACCAGAGGGTTCGCTTGAGTGCCCAAGGCGTACAACACCCGGCTCGCGGTCTATAGCACTTTCATAATCGACCTTGGCAATTATTCGGCTGTGTGCTGGCGTGAACACTGATACGAGCATTGCAGTAATGTTGACAACGCATTGCGAAAACAATCACACGTTCTAGTGTTCTGTTAAACGCGCAACTGGTGGCCACTGAAAATGACCAATTTTTGGTCCACGATTCGAACGATTCTCCGGTTGTTTGTTGTTGCATTCCGCAGTATGAGAACAGAATTCTGAGCACGGCATGGAACTTTAATAAATCGCTACATGATTGTAACACAGGCAAATAAAAGCTCATAAACATACATCTAAAACTGTTCTATACGTAACACAGAATTGCATGGCAGTGACATTTTAGTACACAATCTGAAAACTAAATTGTAGCAATACACTTTTATAGATCTATATTTAGTTTGAATAGTGTAGGTAAACCAACGTAGTGGTCTAAAAACTCACATACCCAAATTACTCCTATATTGGCTCTTAATATAGAAATGAGACAGTTCGAAGTGGAAAATTCAGACAATTTCACTAGGAAGAGAATATTCATTACTTCTTCTTAAATCAAAGTAATGTGAATTATTCACTAACTTCAATGCGATGATTGAAATTGTCACACTGAAATGTCTGTTGAGACGCACTGTATAAGGATAAAAATTTAATACTCATACAGTACAATTCAATGTTTTATAAGTGTAAATTATTTTGTTCCGTGTATTTAATTGTAACTGATTTAATTTATTGAAAAAAAAAAAAAAAAACAATCTGAACTAATCAGACGGAAGCACAAAATTTCGGCTCACGTTTAGTTCTACACCTTAGTGTACGGATGTGTGATAAATTACGTTCAACATTCACTGTACCGTGCAACATAAACGATCAAGTGTACAATAAAACAATTTTAAGTGTAGCCGATATCTTTCATATCTACACGTTGTCACAAGATACAAAAATTAGATAACTTATTTACGATGGTTGCAAAACTTGTGTATGAATTATCTGGAGTGACAACAGACTCAACCGACAAGTTCAGTTTAGATTTAGACTAGATAATTCACGACTGAAGAATTAGTAATTATTTATCTCAAGTTGGCAGCATGCACACAAAAAAATCGCTGCTGACAGGTTATGTAATAGATAATAATACGAAGCAAGAATGTAGTTCATATGGCAGATTTAACTTTCCCTTCGATTAAATACCTTTCTAAGCTAGAGGAACTTCATGCGGCCAGCTGCATGCGACGCGGTACACTCTCAGAAGTACAGATCCGCCAGTAAGGTCGAGTTTGCACCAACGCTACAGTCCATTCCTTGGACGGGTGTACTTTTCTGACAGCTGGCGAGTCTCGACACTGTAGAAACTCAACCTAGCTTGTTCTATTCGAGAAATTATTTATCAGCTCGCTGCATGGACGAGTCAATGTCAAAAGTACGCGCTTCAAACGCGTTGCAGGGTGTTCGTAAATACGTTTTTTACGAAACTATTAACATGTGCCTATTGTGCCAATGTACGAAAAGAAAACACACTTCGGACATGGAAAGAATGTACTTATTAAGACACCGTGTTGAATAAAAACGAAGCTCTCTAGCATAGTTAAAAATTGCTTTTTCGGACTGCCGTACTTCAAAATGTACTAACAGCATGTATGTGAAACTAAGCTAGAAACGTGCACTGAACTTTGCTACAGACTTTCCACCAATAAAATTACATGGCCACCGATTGGAAGTCCCACAGTAAAAATGGATCGGCGGGAATCTTACACGCTAGTTCAGCGCTTGGCTTGTTGAGGCGATGCGACATCTGATGCGCGCTTAGGCCGCCTTCATAGTTTCGTCACTTCCGAGCCTCTAATGCACAGGTAAGTGGTAGCGAGGATAACCATGGCAACTACAAGGCAACTATGACAACAGAACTATATCAGATAGGCACATAATGTTTATGGAATCTGTGCGTCGCAAGCGAGAAGCGTGTGCATGCTGAACGATTAAAATGATGCACGTCATTATAATTTAATGACTCACTAAATCTAATCGCCAGATGTCGAGATTACGTATCTGCTTGGAAACACCTCCGAATCACCTGCTCTCTAACAGGATTGGTTCAATGTAACAGGAAAGTTACTGTGGATGTACAAGTAGTTCATCGAAGGCTATTAGATTGTGGCAAACCACTATGATCCTGGCAAGTTATTTTATTCGCGTCGCGTGTCACGCTATTGTGATTTCAGCGTAACTGCAATGAAAACGCTCTGCATGTTGGCTGTGTGAGCAATGTAATAACGATGCAAACTTCTTAGAATATGTGCTCCAGTGTGACGAGGTGACCTTCACTAAGGATAATGTCATAAATTATGTATATGTTTATGAGTAGGCGGATGAGAATTCACATGCGATAATGCAGTCCCAGAATCAACACCAAATTCGCGCTAAATGCCCGGGGCGCAGTTGTATGTAACGTGTAAATGAACCCAATCGCTCTTCCTGCGTGGTAATGGACGAAACCTGAAGAAATAAAACACTTCTTGGAAAAAATGAGTTGCCCACAATCCAGCGTGTTTCATACAAGATGGTACACAAGGCCATTATAGTCACACATCACACAGCAAGAAACTTACTTACCTGTCTCGTCCGATAGCGTGGTATAAATCATCACACTGACATAGCTGGGCCTGTTAACTGAATATACAAGCTATGAAGTATTGCTGTGCTGTTTTGTGATTTGGACACGATTATTTATTGAAGCTAGGAGATTGCACATGCATTTGACGAATGTGCTCGCGAAGCTTATGGATACACAAATCCCTTAATATTTTGTGCGAACTCTTCAACAAAACATTTGTTAACGCAACCCTCATACGGTAATTTTTAGATCCTTCTCATATTAATTACCAACACCACATTTGGAAAGGACTATTATTCTCTTAAACAAGTTCAAATATATGCAACATATTTGACTTTATTGTAACCTTTTTCATAATTTTAATATCTCCAAACCACCCGTGTAAAGAATCCGAGACGTTTATAAACACAATGTAAACCTACATATACTTCTGATGTAGGCACTTCACAACGTTAGACACTGTAACTACTAAGCAATATCAAACCTCCAGGACAGATTACTCCTTCAGAAACACGACATTTTCCACTAAGAACCTATATGAACCCGAAGGTTTGTGTGACCGTTATTTGCTAGTTCTTAATCCGGTAACATGCTCGGAATTTGTCACTACGATAATGGTACTTTATAAACTGATTTTGAATCAATCCACAGTCTTATTCTCGATTGGTCTGTATCTTAATAACACCTGATCGGTTAATCGGTTCGCAGAAACATATTTAACGAAGAGTGAATTGTAGATAGATTTCTGCGTGTATGCAAAAGCCTAATTCGAAATGACCAATCTTGGTTCTTCGTATAGATGAAATCATAGAAGCGACTGCTGTAATAAATCGTTACACAAGTTACATCCGAGATAATGTAAAAATACCGTCTGCATTTCTGTTCCTGGAAACTGGGCGATAGCTCTTCTCCACACCTTTTGCTGGCTGCGGCAATAACAACCGACGACAATACATGGACACTGTCGAAACTAACCGAAGAATTTCTTGGAACAACTGACAAATTTGTGTTCTAATAACAAACATGAATGAAACTATTCTTTGCTTTTTGTCGTACGAGGTTTATTCAAATATACACTCGGCCACACAAAAAATGTCGCCTCTCTATAGGTCAGAAATTTGTCTAGGTCCCACTTCGGGTATCTTCGGCAGCATACAGAAGCACACATCGAAATCGCAACAACCCAACGAACTCCTCACAACACTCTCGTACCTTTCTTGAGACGCAGGTTCGAATCCCGTTGATGGAATATAATTTTTTTTACCCTCAGAAACAATGTATTAATAATGACAATGTTCAAAATGAAATAAGTATTTATCATGTACTTCATTCGTAATTATCAAAAACCCAAAATATAAAGTCAAATTTATTCCTACTATTACGTTAATAAAAGCCGAAGATATCCGTGTGGTATTCAGGTAAGACCAAATTATTAACATAACATGTATTTAAGGGGGCGGTTCACATCAGTTTTCAACGTCTTTTTATAATTTTATATTTGTACAAGATATTTTTTGTCTTATTTTAGACATAAATTGTGACTAAATCTTCCTCTTTGGAAATTTTTATCTCTCATATTTTCTGAGTAATGAGCCGTAAATGTCAAAATTTGCACTTTACGGTTTTATGTACGCCACTAAAACCAACTGACATACCAAACCGAAAAAAAATTCACAGCGTAAAACAATGTTATAGGCTGTGATTTGACACATATAAAAACAAAAAATAAAATATTTTTGAATTAAACAAAATTTTTAACATTTTTATACTTTAATTTCAAAATTCAGCATTATTTACTAAATACAAAAATATTTTATTTTTTGTTTTTATATATGTCAAATCATAGCTTACAACATTGTTACACACTGTGGATTTTTTTCGGTTTGGTATGTCAGTTGGTTTTAGTGGCGTACTTAAAACTGCAAAGTGCAAAATTTGACGTTTACGACTCATTACGCAAAAACTATGAGAGATACAAAAATTTCCTAAGAGGAATATTTAGTCACAATTTATGTCTAAAATAAGGAAAGAATATATACGATACAAATATAAAAAGAAAAAAAAGAAATTGAATACGGAGGTGAACCGCGCCCTTAAAACCAAGAGTAACTTTAAATCGTCATAGTAATTTTGAATTGTAAGTTATTAATTGTCATAAGAACACTACAAATTATAGATTGTTCACACTGGCATTTTAATAGTTGAATAATACAAGAAAACGAATGTCACCTGGGTAGTTTGTCTTTTACTCTCTCTCTCTCTCTCTCTCTCTCTCTCTCTCTCTCTCTATATATATATATATATATATATATATATATATATATATATAGCGAGTTGCGATTTTTTTTAAGAAACTACTACACGTGGATTATATTTGTATGTCTACGATAATAACACACACATTTCAAAATATGTCGCATTTAATTCCAATATTCGGCACTTTTATTAAAAACATCATTTTCGGGCCCCTCAAAATGGCCAAAACTGGGCTTTCCAGACTGCCGTATCTGGAATAAATAACAACCGGATTCGGAAAGCACAACATAAAAACAAGCGTTAGACTTTGAAATATGCTGTTCACAAATAAAACAATGTGGTCACCTCTTAAAGTCCCATAGGAAGAAGAATAATAGTAAAGCACTGCACGTCATCTGAGTGGCTTGCGCGGAGAGGCGATAATGCATTACATACGTCGGCCAACGGCACTCTTACCGCTCCTGCCTCTCACGCACACACAAACGCAGCCTAACAGGGAGGCCTCGAGTGCTCGGGAGGATACGCAGCGAGTACAGATGAACGGCGAAATGCAAATCGTAAAAATATCAGATCCATACGAGGAAACCCCCTACCGGGAGCGACCTTGTCGAGAGCCTGGATCGCACTGAATTCGTGAAAGGCGATTGCTGTGACCAGTGCATTATACCGCAGCCCCTTATGGACATGATTTTTCATTTATTTCAAACAATTGCAAATAACTCTAATATTTGTTAATCAAATGCTTTGAAAAAATTTGAGACTGTGTACAGTCATACGATACACAATTTCGCCTAAGCGTTTATTTAAATAATGTACTGTTTGATAACAAAAATTATTTTGCTTAATTTTGGCTTATTTTGCCAACAAAATAAGTGATATTTCAGGGGCAAAAATCTAAAACTCCGTTAGTTGTATTGCAACAGGAAAATTCAGATACAAACGATGATATACAAGTGTTAAAACTGTAAGAATGAATTTTTGATATATGTATTAATTTGCGTTAAAATTTTTTTTTCGGAATCACTGCAAAACTAAAGAGTGAGGCCTCAACCTTAAGGAAACACAGATTCAAGCTCTAGTGACTAATATAACTTTTCTAAAAGTAAGCACAATGCTACGTTTGTACCGAATACTGACCAGCTGGTGACAACAAACAAAAGTATCAGTTACCGTAATTATTATTTTAAAAATTAGTATACTTGATTCATATAAAATGTAAATAATATTCCTCCCACTCTCCTATTTTTTATTTAAATTGGAAAATTGTGCTGTTACAAATTTAATTACTACGGCTGAGGATCGTCTACACGGATTTTCTTCAGGGCAAGATTCTTAAATCGTAAATAGTTCAACCTAAGAGCCTGATCGTTTAAAAACACGTTTTCAAAATTAAAATATTTTATAGCAAGGAAACTGTCACATTTCTATTCCACAGATGAGGTTGCTACCTACATAGAGTGTGTGTGTGTGTGTGTGTGTGTGTGTGTGTGTGTAACACCTCTACAAGAAACCACTTAATTGCCATGCAGTACTATTAACCATTTTCTTACGGGACTCCAAGTGGTGAACATATCATTTTTGTGGGGATGTGTGGTTTCGCATGTTTCCATCTATGTATTTTTTAAATCCGGTTCGTATTTCCCATTTACGGCTGTTTGAAAGGTACTTTCTAGCTACTTTGAGGAGCCCGAAAATCGTGTTTCTAATAAGCGTACTAGATTTTTTTTCAACTAATAGCGACATGGTTTGAAGTAGGTGTTATTTCTGCAGACATACAAATACAGTGATCGTTAGGCAGTTTTTGAATTTAAAAACGGATACTCGCAACACGCTGTAACACATTTCAAGCGCAGGCAGGGAGGGTCCTTAATGTTCACAGCTTACGATCCTGGTGATTTGCGACAGTTCAGTAGCTTGTCTGTGCAGATATTTCCCCTGGCGACCACTGCTGCTAACTACCACCTTTTCAACGTCGCTGAATCCCTATAGACGGTCGTTGTTGTCGCAGAACCAGATGTCAAATCGAAATCCAATACGCATGAATTACACGCCGTCCACTAACATATCACGAACAGCGAAAACTGGGGAATAGAGCCACAATGTCAGGTATATAGCGGCCCGTACTACGGTGTGGTTTGTAAATAGCGTATACATAGTACATATTTCAACTGATTGCTAAGGCAACGCACGTGTGTTCGCGTCTATCGTTTAATTTTCATTTTACATGTATTATCCTCAATACAGAAAATACGGACGATAAAGGGACTATTCGAAGTACTTTGGTATATTTTGAATTAAATTTTTACATTGTTCCATGAGCGGAACAAATCAAATAAAAGAAAATAGAGCTGAGGTTGTGTGACGTACACACGTTAAGGGGCCTTCCTACCTGCGATTCAAACGCGCTGCAGCGAGTTAAGGCTACTTCTTTTTTTAACGAAACAATTTAACGCACATTACATTTGTATATCTACGAAAAGAACACACACTTCAAACTACATCGCTATAGTTTTAAAAATTCGGCACGTTTATTAGAAACATTATTTTCGGGACACTCAAAATGGCCATAAAGGGCTTTTCCAGACTGCTGTATTTGGAAAAAATAACGCCCGAATTCGAAAAACACAACTATCGAAACCAGCGTTAGGCTTCATGCTCTCCATGAATAAAATAATGTGGTCACTGCTTAAGTCCCATAGATAAAAGGATAATAGTAAAGCACTGCACGTCAGCTGAGTGGCTTGCGCGGAGAGGCGATAATGTATTAATTACATACCTCGTTCAACGACACTTACCGCTCCTGCCTCACACACACAAATACAGCCCATCTAGGGAGACCCTTTAAGAGTGTTCAAGTACGATAAAATCATAATCTACTATTTTTATGAAATAATGTTAGTTTTGTAGACGATACTTGTGAGTACAGTTTACTCTTACGAAAGAATTTTAGCTCTCATAGTTTTCTCATAACGGCGTGTCAAAGTCAAAAATTACTTTTTACGCTGCCAAGAAAATAGTGAAAACCAACTGACAAAATAATTCACCCTGAACTTACAATGCGCAATAAAAAAAAAAAAAAAAAAAAAAAAAAAAATATTTTGAATTTTTTAAAAATTCGCAAAAGTACAGAAAAAAGTTAATTTTTTCTAAAATACAAAAACAGTTAGCGGAATTTTTAAAAATGTTTTATTGCGTAGCCCATAGCATGTTGTTTCACTGTGAATTATTTCACGCACGTAAGACTATTGGTTTTCACTATTTGCAAGGCAGCAGAACCTACAAATTTTGACTATAGACGCATCGTTAAGAGAAAACTACGCCAGCTAAAATTATTTCGTAAGAGGAAACTGCACTCACAAGTACAGTGTACAAAACACTATTTACAATAAATATAAAATTATGACTTAATCGCACTTGAACACCCTTAACAGAAAGAGCTAACGGAAACTCCACAAAAATGCTGACGTGTGTGTGTGTGTGTGTGTGTGTGTGTGTGCTGATTTCCCATTCCTCTTTCGCCCCACGATTATAGATACTCTTACTTTTGTTCATCATGTATGATTACTTCACGACTGCATCGTACATAGCTCATACGCTCTACTCATAAAATATTAGCTTTAGCAGGGATGTTTGGCTGCTAACACATATTTGGATATGAGCGACATAAGAAACTTGAATCTAAGGTAGATGATTTTGTCACGTTAGCTGGTAATCCGTGGTCAGGTAAGTTCCAGTAAAAAACGGAACTACCACAGTCACAATTGAAATTTTTCTCAGGTTACTGCAGTTGACTTTTTTTTTATTTTCGCATGTTTTCCTCCGCACCAACTCATTTTACGCCTTCGTTTCCCGAAAGCTGGGCCTGCCCCTCAAATCTGTCTCAGTGTTATCCACAGTTCATGTTAGCTCGGCATAAGGGAGATATAACACAAGGATACCGTAACAACATTGGTTAACAACTCTAGCTAAATGACAAGAGGCTGCAAGACAAAAAGCCGACGCAGCTTAGGCCTATGTTTACTACACACGACACAGATAACAGAAATTCACACTTCTTGCATAACCTCGCATTTAAACAAAGCCTGCTACTGGATAACTACCTAATAAGTAGAGACATGCAAAATTCGCGTAATTTTGTGACAGCTGACTACACTCCAAGTGACTAAAGGCTCGTTCGACGTCTCCCGCTGGCCGATATTGTCGTGACTTGCCGCGGAGAATGCTGACACGGTAGAGAGGCCAATCTCTGTAATGAAATGACGTAACACACGTAAATGACAACACACAAAAGTTCGTGGCCAATTGAATCGCAGATTATGCTCTGTTATGAATAGGAAAGTGAAGTTTAGTCTGCTACCAAATGATAACGCGAATTTTGCATGTCTCTACTAATAAGAAATATCATGCCTAGGCCTGTAACTCTATTTAAAATTTGTAACGTGGATCTCTAACCCACATTCTTCAGTTACCACAATAAAGAAAGTATTAATAGAAGTCTTTCAGTTAAGGGAAATCCTCTCATAAGTATTCGCGTGTGATCTTTCTTTGGAAACCAGAATTTTTACAGTGACTGTAAAAGACGCGTTCAAGTTCTAATGTTTAAGTTTTTCAAATATAAGTAACTGAATAACACAAAAAATATCAGCAAAAGTCATCTATGAGGCACAATTCCTGGGAAAGAATTGAGAAAGTATAGATGTTGATTCACAAATACTTATTTTGGCTACAATTTTCTTTGCATTTTGTGTAACCGAGACAGAGAAAGCGAAAAGGAACGTGCGAGGGGTCCGCCTAACACCAAGACTATCCGGGTTAGATTCCTAGGGAATTTCCTCAGGTATATCCCATTTACTTCCTCCCTTCATTACGACGGTGCTCCACACTGCCCTCCAGCACTGAAAACTTCGACGACGAAAACCTCTTTAACTTCCTTACCTTCGAACGCAAGGCGCCAACCTTCCCAACGAGGTCTCAACATGACGAATCATTCCTGACGAAATTATAATTTCCGTGCTGCATATTGCCGCTTAAAAATAAGTAAGCTCCTCAATACCACAGTTAACTACAAAGAGTACTGACAATTTAAATTATTGTCACCTTGTACGTACCCAGAATAACGCTTCTGCACGTTCACTTTTTTTTTAATGGCTTTCTTTACCTGTGTTGGAATACGATCAACAATCAAGTGATTAGTGGGTTAACTCAAAATACATGTATCTAGCTCTATAATTTACATATTCACGAGACAAAAAAAGGTACGCAGCACAAAATTAAAGGGCGGAACAACGACCTCTGTACCTATTGAATGGAAATTACTTCGACAGAAAACACTGGAAAACTATGGGCGCCGAGCCACCATGCGACGTTACAGAAAACACGAAGGCTGAGCGAGTTTACGGATGAATTTACAGCCACTATGTAAGGAAGAGTCGCTAGCGAGACGTTTTCTGTAAAATCACTGTTTGCGAATATAGCTGTTCTGGAAGAAGGGGATCTCGCCAGACAAAATGCTGGAAATGGCAAAAAATTAAAATTGGATCTTTTTTCTTTTAATGTAGGCCTACAGCGGAAAATTTCATAATGGAATACGCAGTTCAACCCTTAAGCTTTCGACACATTTAATAGCTGGAGACCTGAAAAATTCACGTTTTCTTTTAGGCGCAAGCTAGAGTTCCAGCAACTATTCATATGTATCATGTTCATAATTGGTCGTTTACGTACTCGACTCTTCCTGGAAGTAGCTGAGCCAATGATAAAACTGTAGCTGAATACAGGTCCATTTTCACTGGGTCAGCGAGCAGCTAATAAACAGCCGCTGTCTGCACTATTCCACACACATTCTTGGAAGCTAGCCTACAGGTCAGTGAACCCGCGAATTTTTTCGGCCTCTAGTCATTGCATACGTTGCAGATCTAATTTGCGTGCTACTGGACTACAATGAGCGTGATCGGTACCTGGAAGCGCCAGGGCTTGAGAGCCCGGCTCACGCTTGCTCACCACTTGCCTCATCGCTAGAGATGATGGTATATCGCGAAAATTTTTTGTGTGAACATAGCCTTGAAAACACTGACATAACGTGGATGTCTGCAGACCAATAACATACACTGAATATTATAGCAGCGGGATTATTATTGGCTCAGTCAAATAGGGTAACAGCTCCACGTACAAACGAAAGCCAGTCATCTTTTCATAAGCTGGACGTACGTTGAAGCCTAGCAAATAGTCAAGTTTTCCCGCGATAAACCATCATCTCTACTCATCGCATCTAAGCTCAAGAAGCATCTGTCTTCTCTTTAAACACTTATAACACGTATGTGTTTCAAATATAAATAAATATATATATATATATATATATATATATATATAAACGTTACATAGTCGATTGTAGGCTACACTACGCTAATTATAAAATGAGTGCATCAATAACTGCACAAAGGAAAAAAAGTGATAATTTTAAGTTTCCGAACAGAGAAAAACATAACCGAGTTAAGAAATCAAGATGTGCTCCAACAAGGTAATAAAAACACTTACATTTTATTCAATAACAGCCAAGTAAAACAATCAAACCGAAACATAAATAACTATGCCGCACCATTAAAACTATCCAAAATTCTCAGCCTTACTCCGTACACCAAGTACTTTAGGAAATACCACAACGAATTTTAATTACGGAAATCAATACTGTAGGTGGCTCGGGATAAAGTGAGCACTCAAAAAAGCCCTGCTAAAATTCTGCTTTCAGCCAATTCGTATATTTCCGCGTGTAACGACTAACGACGTGACATGTCTTACCTCTCTGGACACGTCACTTGATAATTGCGCGTATAATACTAATTGTGCAATCAGTATGAATAGATACAGTTTGACAAAAACAGTTTATTAAGTATATGAAATATAATTTTGTAGATTTCGGTTGATTTTGTTGCAGTATTATTGTATTTAATTAGGAAAATACACGGAACTATATTGCGTAATTCTGCTGACAACCACACAAGCAGTAAGGCAGTAAGTTAATATTGTATTACATGCAGTAAGGGCTAATGATATTTCTCAAAGGTTAAATGTTTAGTGCTCACTTTATCCCGAACGACCTATAGTATTGCACGTAAGCTACCGGAACGGTTAAAGTTTTCACACTTAAACGAGAAGAAATTCACTAGTGCAATTTTGGGAATTACACATAGGTTGTGTACACACGCATTCACAGAGAGAGAGAGAGAGAGAAAGAGAGAGAGAGAAAGAGAGAGAGAGAAAGAGAGAGAGAAAGAGAGAATGGTGTTGCACATCTAACCACAGAGAACAGTCACCCTAAATATCAGGTAAGTGCACCATTTCGTGGAAGACACTACACCATTTTATAATTACATAAATGACGGTTAAAAAACTTTATCGTACAGATACACAACTTTTAGAATTCAACAAAAATACGTGTCGCCAGAAATACAAAAGGCGTTTCGCAAACGAACAGTGCTACGATTTTACTAGTTGATGTTGAACATACAAACGCAATACAACATTTAATATTTTGTTAAATGAATTCCAGGTAACGAGAGCCAACACTAACAGTCGGTCATAGTCTAGTGGTTACGTTGATAGGCTACTAATGTCAAGGAAGGAGTTTGGGGGGCTCCCCGCAAAATTCTAATTGTTTTAATAATGTTTATCTGTACGAGATATGGATTGTTTTATAGACACATATTGATACAATTTTTCTACAGCAATGAAAATTTTCTAGCTTTCATAGTTTATGTATAATGACATTTCACAGTTCAAATTTGCATGAAAACTGTTTTATACAAAACAGGCAAACCAACTGACTTACAGAAATGAAATAATTTTCAGCGAAGAACAGTGTTACGGGTAACGTCACGGTATGTACAAAACCCGTGTTTAACATATGTTGTATTTATAAAAAAAAATGCTGAAATTAATATAAAAATGCAAATATTCTCCAATTTTTTAAAAATACAAAAATGTGATGTTTTTTTTTTTTTACAGATATCTTGACGTAGACCGTGACAGTAGTCTTCACTAAGAATGATTTCATTTCTGTAAGCCAGTTGGTTTTCATTTATTGCATAAAACCGTCTTTTTGCAAATTTGGATTTTGACGCATTACTTTCATCTACAAAAAGAACTCACACTTGAAACTATTGCTTCCATAATTTTAAAAATTTAGCACGTTTGTTGGAAACATGATTTTCGGGCCTCTCAAATTGGCTAGAAACGTTTTAATAGACTCTGTAACTTCGAAAATATCACCTGAATTCATAAAATGCAAAACAAGATGCATGCGTTGGTTTTTACTTCATACTATCCAAAAATAAAAACCTCGCACGTCAGTTTGGCGCGCTGTGAAAAAGGCGATATGCTTCTCGTCGAGCGTGGTACTACGGATCTCAAGTGCTCCGCTGTTGCGACGCGTCTAACGCGGACATTTTAAACCAGTACACACTCCGCTAATGTACGGCGCATTTATGGCGTATTTAAGTGACAACAGCTAGAGACAGAAAGTTTTCGCGAAAATATTTTTGCACCAGTTAGTTTCAGTGCCTCACGTGCTTCGTGTTCAGTCGTTGGATGTTTTGACTCCCAGAGTCTTAGGAGAGTTATATCCACAAATCACATACATGTGGTGTCGCAGTCAACCGTGATCTGATTGGCACAGTCAAATGAACGACGACACTGCACAAATACACACAGCCAATAACCATAAAGTACAACTGCACATATTCACGTAAGATACTGAAACATAGCGGAGCAAAAATCTTTTCGCAAAAACTTCCGGTCTCTAACAACAGCGGCTCGAGGTTCATGTGAAAACAACTTTACTTGCTCTCGGCCTGCAGGCACTGATCTCGGCGTTTTGGCGTTTTCTTTCTGCTGATCACAGACCGTGCCCATGAGAAAATAGAATAGTAGAGTACTTCAAAGAGCTACGTAACTCTGCATACAGGCTGTTCACGGTGGATACTTTTTATAGTCCTACTTCGTTTTTCATTTTAGCTCATTTGTGTTTCTCCGACACCTGTTCCTTGAATTATTGGACCGGCGCGTGAGCCACGCTGTAGCGTAGCATGGAAAGTATTTACGTAAAAAAAAAACCATGGTCAATTAACTCTTAATAATATGGTTGACAGAATATTGTTACGGAGTTCCTGGGAGGAGGTGGGTGGGTTAGATATGACTCCCACCCCCAAATCAACCCTGTGTAAGCCCTGGCGCACAACGCGATGAAATCATGCACATAATGAGTAGATACATGCAAAATTCACGTTATTTTCTTACATCTGACTAGACTCCAAGTGACTATAGGTTCGTTCGACGTCTCCCGCTGGCCGATATTGTCGTGACTTGCCGCGAAGAATGTTTACACAGTAGAGAGGCAAATCCCTGTAAGGACGTAACACACGTAAATGACAACACACAAAAAAGTTCGTCGCCAATTGAATCACAGAATATGCTCTGTTATGTATAGGACAGTGAAGTTTAGTCTGCTACTAAGTGATAATGCGAATTTTGCATGTCTCTACTAATGAGGACAGGATACTGCCTGAAAACGTATGACGAACGACTTCAATTTGAAAAAAAAATAGATAATCAAATTTTATTATTAATGCAATAAACAGGCGATTATCGAATTGTTGATACTCTGACACAGCGAGGAAAGAAAACCTAACACATCTGACACTTTATACAAGAAAATTTGTGGGACATTAACTACAGCTTTAGAGGAAGTTAATTTGACCTGTTTCCCAGGCAATTTCCTTATCTGACTCTCACGCGAGCGTCATTCAATGGCACTAGTGTTTACGGTTCATTAAAAAAAACTGTTTGGCTTCAAATTATAGTTATAATTACATCACTTTGACACACCTCTAATTTCATAATTTCTCGTTTCCGCCATTCATAAATTAACACTGATCTATTACCCGAGCTGCGAATCGGGCGAGGCAACTGCAAGACACTTATATAAAAACGTTAGCGTACAAGGAGCTTATCCGACCACTTTAATAGGTAGTTAGAGCTCCTGGCCGGTGGAACAAGGGTACCGGGTTCGATTCCCGGTGGGGAAAGAAAATTTAAAGTTACTACCCCGGATTTCATAAATGGATGCAATGTTATTCCGTCATCCTCAACCTGCGGAAGGCAAAGGCGGACTATCGCAGTCACCATAGCCTAGTGCGCCTCAGCGAAGTTCCCCCCGAGGTTCAAGCCAGCCTCCGGGCTGAAAATTTACCATCCATCATAGAGTGGTAGCCAGAGGGCAGGGCATCACACCCCAGGTTTGGCAGCCTTGTGAACTGGGTGCCCGTGGAAGTCTACCTAACTACTCAGTAACCTTTACTCGACGGTCCAACCCAAAAAGAAAATTTGAAACGAAGCACTATATAATGAAGAATAAGCGTGACGGAATGCAAAAGGGAAGAGGGGACGCTGCCCGCCTTCCAAACGGCAAAGTTCCCCCGTTGGTGATATACGAATTGTGGAGGGAGGCGTGTAGTCAAACCACTACACCGCCGCGGCCTCCAGAATATAATGTTCTCGGTACTTTGGGGAAATATTCATTTATTCGCGAGTGTTATGTTTTCTTGGAAATTATCAATGTACTTCAAACATACCTTTTAAAAGGCATGTACACAACCTATACCACGGGATAGAACGTTTTATTAAACTTTTCACCGAATTTTCAGTTTTTTTTAATACAGACGTAAAAATAATTTTGTGTAATCGGAACACGGCGAACGTGATCGGAGCCTGGAGGCGTGCAGACTATGCGGAGGAGGAACATCTGTCAACTCATATTTATTAGTACCAGAGCAATAAAATGAGGGTTTGGTTAATAAAATACTGGCCACGTTTGACACAAAGAAAGACTCTGTGGTTTAATTAAAGGTAGTATTAACAGAATGCCTGAATTTGTTTACTTTATGGAAACATCCAAAGTAGAATACTGTGTGTTACGGACGTTTTTAGGTGCCACAGCTAGCATGTGACGTCAGAAATTCTGCCAGAACATACATAATATTTATGTAAAATTAAAAATTAATCTGAAGCAAGAATTATGGTGAAAAACACATAAATACAAAACATCGGCTAGTTTTTCCCCTAAGGCCGACCCTACCCGGCCAGCAAATTACTCATCGCATCTAAACGCAACGTGCTCGACTAGCTTCAGTCTTCCCGTCAAGAAAGAAGCCATGGATAGGTCACGGACAGGGATTTACACGTTATAGTAACCTAGGCGTGGCTCGTGCACTGATAAGATTTTTCGTGAATTTACGGTTAACTGAAATTAAGAGAAACATTATTTTGTAATACATAATTACGTTCCATTAATAAAACGGATGTAAAACTTCGAGAAGAAACTAAAAAAATAACCGTACACATTATTGTGCCCGCATCCTAGAGAAGTCCCATAATTATGCGAGTTTCCATAAGTGGAGCTAGTTGCCGTCCGTAAATTAACGGACACTTCTGGGGAATTTTTTGCCACAATGTCTCCGTAAAACTACAATAATTTTTACAGTGCCACCAAATGTTTGTGACAGTATTAAGCAGTTGTTATTTAGTACTCCTTAGTAACATACAAAAAAATTCCACTGGCATTCGATACCACTTTTAATACTCTCATGTACACCATTGCAAATTTTAACGGAAATGTATCGTAAATAAACGAAAATAGTGTCAGTAAAAATAAAAAAAGGAAATGTCTATGGTAAATATACACTATGGAATCATACGTAATATGTCCATAAGTCTGCGGACACTTGCATGGAAAATATCGTAAATGTATGGGTTAGAGAGCTGTAAATATTACGGATATATTTCAGTAAGATCACCGGTAAATCTGTAAATCTGTAGGAATGCAATCGAATTGGGAATTTGCAAAAGGGATCCAGTCCAATGTTTGAGCAAATTCAGGTTATACGAGATTCCAACTCTCCGAAGTATTCTCTTGGCTATCAGCAACAAAAAGAACCAGGTCCTATACAATAAATGCGTTAAACGGACTAGTAAATACAAGTGGAACTTGCAAAACGAACCAATTCCCGGACTTGGGACCTTTTGTTAAAGATACCAAGTCCTGGAATATGTACCATTTGTTACAGACAAATTATATGGACACTAGAAGGGCACTGTGATTCTCTATTTAAATAGTTCTCTTATTTTTCAAATAATGAATACTGCAATCATATCCCAGGACAGTTGAGACCCGTTGTAATGCCAACAAACAAAGCTTACTGACATGAATCTGTACCAATTAAAAAATAAAAACTTCAAGACATTCGCAAATGTTTGCAGTATGCTGCAGTTCATGATGAAGCGGTCACATTCTACGACAATATACTACATTGGCCTGCCACAGGCTAATACATAGACGTGTCCATGAACGTGGCAATAGTAGGCTACATTATTTTGTTTATGACTTACATTATTATCGCGTATTAATATGTTTTCATGATGTTAAGTAGTTTTATTTTATTAGCATATACCAAGGTTCCAATAATATACACCAAGGACATTATGTTTCTCTGATAGTGTAATACTTAACATTGCTTTATGGGTATAACCGTATAAGGAATCAGGTAGTGGTGTGTTTGCAAAACATGTTTCCATGTATCATATTATTAGTTTGTCACTAGAATATACCAACATTGCATTAATATCTACTTAAGACATTATGCTTTATGCGCCATTATTATAATTAACGTTACTTCATATTCAAAAGGTACCAAGTCAATAAACTTTATTAATTTCTAAAAAAAAATAATAATAATAATAATAATAATAAAAGACAAAAGTTTACCTGTGTCAATTGTTTCATATTATTCTGTACACACTATACTTTCAAGTTATCCATTATTGATAACCTGTTTCATTCACAGATCCACAATGATAAGTTTTTTGTTGTTTCCCGACAATCTACTCACTTGACTCGGTCCCTTTTGCAAATTCCTGATTCAATTGTAGCATTATATGTAAATATGGCTCAGTTCCGTGTGATGAAACTGTTTTACGGAAACTTCTGTTGGATTAGGAAATAGGTTTCCGTGAATTCACGGAGGTACCCGAACAAACTTTTACCGGAAATTCTGGAGGTAACCGGACAAACTTTTACCGGAAATTCTGCAAATCGAAGGAGAAAAATTTCCACATAATTTGCTATAGTATCTTTAAGAATTGTTTCAGTACACTGAAATATGGTATAGGCAGCATACTTAAGTTTGTGAATGTCAAGAGAGGAAATGTGGTGTTTGCCTATGAATTCGCCTGTCAATGCAAATGTCACGTAATTTACTTAGCTAGTAAAATTAAAAGGAACGCCGTAAGTTTTACTGTTACAATCAAGATTTTAAACTAAAAACTCTACGACTCAGATCACCGCGAAACGCTAGAGCAAAACATTTAATTCCCTTTTCGAGACACGAAAATAGTGATCAATATTTAGAGTTATCCTCAAACACACGAGGATGTATCTAAACGAGTCAAGTTTTCGGGTGTCCAATAAGTTACGGAACCCTGAATTGCTTGCAGACTTTTAAACATAATCTGGTGAACGATCGAATATAATAGTCTAAACAGGCCACGCTGTTTATGACGATGTACCACCCGCGGGCACGACCTAGAATCTAGTCAGTACACGAAATGGTTAGGGATGCATAAAATTATAGGTATCAGGTCACCTTAAGCGGTTTAGTGCTTTATCATGATGTGTAAACCACAGCACAATTGAATGAAACTCTCACACGAATCCAGCGGCCACACACACTGTGAACAAACTTGGACGCTGCCACTAATACTGATTTGTTTTGTAGAAACAGTTCAGGAAGGCCTAATAGTAAAATTATTTTGAAATAGTTATCTGATTACCGTTAACACAGAAATTGCTTTCCTGGGCCTGTCAGCTGCAGTATACATATTTCGTGTTGATCTCAATTATTTCACATTCGTTCAATATACTCATGAGGCATTTCTTTCAAATGTATTTTTGAAGTAGTTATATTTACAGAACAGAGCTTGAAAATAGTAAAAAAAAAAATATATATAAACCTATCTTGCATTTTTTACGTTTTATTTTAATTTCCGAACAATACTGCCTCTTCCTTAAACAAACTTTGAATAAATAACTAATTTCCTCTCCTTGCTATCGAACTCTCTATTCTCTAACATTGCATATTATTTCCCAATAAAACAAAATACCAAATATAACCTCAGTATTATGCACGTGGCACAGCGACCAACTGAAAATATACGAGTCACATTACCAATTTCCGCAGCAACGGACATTTTGCTATGATGCTTAATCTACATATTTGTAGTAAACTAGTTAGTCATTATTAAACACCGTCTAAAGTTCTAGTTTATAATCAAAGGTTTAGTCCTAGTTTAACGAAGAATTTCTAAATACGATCCCCAATGCTTATACTACAGTATAAGGAACAATGTGAATATCGCACAATACAGGACTGTTCACTGAGCTAGAATATCCTCTCATGCAAAAAAAAAAAAAAACTTGTCATCGGTATTATATTTATAACTCCAAACACAATCATTCAGCTACCACGAATTTGCACTGTATACATTTAATAATATTCAGCTGACAAACAACGCATTCGATTGCTGTCGGCAAAACTCCAGTTTCTTACAGCAAAATGATTCTTCTGAGAACTACTTAATGTGCGGGGGTTTACGCTTTTTTTCCCTGGGACATACACTGATAGTATAAAATACACAGTTCGTACAATTTAGTACCTGTGAGGTGTCCGCGGCGGCCGAGTGGTCAGACCATTCGCCTCCCGCCAAGGCGATTCGGGTTGGATCCCCGGATTTTCGCATGTGACGACGTCACATTTCGGAGGGTTTTCTCGAAGATATCCCGCTTCCCTCGCCCTTCCCACTCCGGCGCCACCCCATTTTTGGGCTCCACCTCATGTCATCCCCCAGGGCAAGCAGATGCCTACAGGCGACCAGTCGTAAATATGCTGGCCTCGGGGACACTCCACACACGATGTATATTTATTTTGTACCTATCAAGTACAGAGTTCGTACACTTATTTTGTACCAAGTTTTCCAAAGTCTACACACAGCACTGAAAAAAAAAATAGTTTATAATTTTATTCAGTCTGGCAATCCTTTTCTAAGGTTGGCTGCGTTATACAAGCACGACTTATATTCGCGGAATGAAAATATTTCTTCCTTAGATAGAGCCTATTTGTTTCCGTGCTCGTCTCTGAGGTGATACGAGGTATACATATATTTTATACACAGCGCGCAGTTTCTGAGAAAACTGCGGCAATACCACGCCACTTATTTTTCTCTGCTTATTTCATGCAGTACGAGGGAGGGTTGGACGTTCTTTCACCCGCAGAAAGAATGACGACGTCGGCGCCAGTGATCCAACAAGCCAGGACGCTAGCACATCATGCGAGAGAATTTTTTCCCTTCTTCCTCTACCCCCCTTCCTCTCCGGCGCTCTCTTACCCAGACTGCTCCAGACAGTTGCTCCCCTTCGTGTCTCTAATGAGAGTCGTTACGTTTATGTAACGATCACGCCCGTCGGCAGCCGGGTTGCAAGTGTGGCTTCTCTACACACACACACACACACACTCGCTATACCTGGCTCTCGCCACACAATACATACACACGATGAATCACTCTCCACAGTTAGAGAATGGTGCAGGAACATATTACACTTGCCGACTTTTAGACATCACTAGCATTTCACAAAGCATGCCGGCATTTGGACGAAGCTATGCATCAATAAACTGTGCGCCAATTGTAAAGTGTCAGTAAGCACATGCTTAAACTTTTACAGATTTGAAACGGCCTTACACAATTTTTGTAATTTTACAAAGTCAATATTTATAACAGGATAGAGGACATAGATACTTTTTGTAGAACTGATCCAAAGTTTAAGAAAATGTTATACATATGTAACAATTGACTCATATAAACCGTTCACAATAAAGCAGAGACAATATAGCCCCGCATAAAGTTTTCTCTTAGCCATTTTGCAGTTACCTCTACTATTTTTAATGTGAAAACTTCCATGTAACTAAAAACCAGTGTAAAAGTTTCAACAGTCTCAAAAGTTAACATATATTGGCCCAATAAAACGTATTTTTTATTAATTATAAGTTCTGCTGAGTGCTCAGTTCATAGTGAACAGCCTATACTCTAGTGATGCATAACACCGTCTATGGACTTTAGTGGATTAAATAATAGGCTACATAACCTACTTAAGAGAAGTTCTCAAGAGGAAGACAGACACCAGTTCAGCGTCTCGTACATAGAAGCGATGAGGCAAGCAGTGAACAAGTAATAGTCACACTTATAGTCCGCAGGTGATCGCCGACCTTGTAGTCCTATAACACGCAAACTATTTCTTTGACAGTATGTCATTATTGCATGAGTCAAAAGCCAAAGGATTTAACAACAGACGTCAAGATATATTTTTCTCCTTTGTCTTAATAATACTGAGCGCCAATGCCCTAAACATACAATTTTTAGCCATTTTCGCTACATTTTTTCTCTCTCTCTCTATTCACAAGTAAAAATCGGGTGTATACAGATATACCTACTATTTTTATTTGACTTTCCTGTAAAGAAACTATGTTCCCAGGACAGTTACTCACGGACATATGCGTATACGTGCAACGTTGATTTTACAGAAAACATATTGTTATTTTTGAACGATTCTTGCAATGGGGACAAGTTACAAACCAAATAAGTATTTTGAACATACGTCATTGCAGCAAGTGACGTGTCACAGGAAGGATATAGCCCTACACAAACAGACAAGTAAACAAACAAAAGGACTTTGTTTACTCGTCTGTTTGTGAGTATCCTCTTGTTTTCTGTGAGACACCATTTTCTGCAATGGCGTATGACCAAAATACATTTTTAGTTCGTAAGAAAACATCTTGCTAGGGATGCTACTTAAGTAGGTGCAATAATAAGTTTTGTAAAAATTACAAAAAAATTCACTGTAGATTTACAAACCTTTGTAAAACCAAAACGATTTTCCTTATAAAATTATGTGTTTGCTAAGTTACACGGATTTTCTTTGCAAAAAAACTCAGAAACACCTTGTTTACAAAAATCACGAGTTTGTTGGACATTATACAGTAGTAAACGTATATACAAATTACGCCCTCTGGTGTGTATTTTACTGGATTAAAGTGGATATGCATATTAAATACGTGCTATAAAGAAAGTTACGTCATTAAACTGTACTAGTTTACAAAAAACGCGCAAACTGTATGTACAGCCGGTTTCACAGTCGCGCGTATGCTACGCGGTACGCCCTACGCACGCGCATTAAGTTACCTTACTGATATGAGACCTTATGATTCCTACGCGTGGCCCTTATACGAGACGGACGAGTTGTGGGCGAATGGAACCATTGGTCAAGTACGAGCTTACACAGTCGAGCGTACTCCGCGCCACGTAGCAGTTGTGTACGTGGCTGTACCGCGCAACGGACGTCGACAAGGTAATGCTAATCGGTGAAGTGGAAGAAATATCGTGATCCATCATGTGATGATTATGAGAACTAAAATATACGAATGAAAGCATGGAATGACATCGCGGAAAACATGGTTCCCCGTTTTGGAGAAATGTTGCGAAATTGACAAAGAAATAGAATAAGCTCTTTTCAGTGTAAAATATTTAGTTGAATATAACACAATTTTCATATTTAATTTAATTGCCTTTCGAAGAGTGGTGCTGGCGTTAATAGTACGCCCATATTTGAGTTTGCATTCTGTCAGCTATAATTGTTAAGGAAAATAAATAAATAAATCCCGAAAGGTATAAGTACACAAACAAACACATTATTTCTTCACGGTTCAACATAGAACAGATTACAAAGTATAAAACACACATAAATGATCAAGTTATTTACACAATACCGCTATACAATTTTGGCATCACGGCACTTAGGAAATAAAACAATATACGGGTAGCAAAGTAATTTGCAACTTAAATTGTGTGGGTACGAAATTACAGGGCATTATGTTACAAGTTGTAAAACATCATATTTTTGTGTTCATTCAAAATGTGTATGATTGACTAACGTAGTGACATATTTAAAGAATTCTGGAATCCTGCCAAGGAACACTACCACTATTAAAAAAGTAATCACAAAAGCTATCTCTAGTCGAATTGCATGTCCTGTTACATGCATGTCAGTAACACCATGGCATTTTCCTCAAAACCAGCAACTGTAACACATCCTCAAAATTACGTCCTCATAGTTTAAATTAAGTTATGTAGTTAGAAATATTTGACAATTGACACAGCTAAAACAACATATTCATGAAACGGGTGATGAAATAACCGCCATTTGTTACTAAGAATTCAAAATGTGCATTCGATATATCGGTGGTCTTAGCGTGCAATAGAAACATATTGCGACAGAGCAAGTATTTCATCTGCTACCGGTACATAGAAAGAACAGAAACAAATTCTGATACGCTGTCAGAAACTTAGTAAATGAGGAAGTGAAGTAAATCGATTCTGGTCAGCGCTTAACATTGTAGGTCTCTTTAGCGCTGAAGAGGAGTGATATGATGCGATTATGGAATAGCGCCGAAATGAAGGGGCGGGAGAAACGAGAGGTCCAGAGAAAATCCGCAGGCCAGCGGCATCGTCCGGCATGAAAATACGGGGACCGACCCCGCCGGGAATCGAATCCGGATCGACTTGGTGGGAGGCGAGTGCTCTATCCACTGCATCAACCGAGGCCCTTGATAAGTGAAGAAGCAGAGAACGATCCTAGCTGTGAGACTGAAATTACGGCCACAGATGTTTCCCAAACTCGAGATCAAGGACCGAGGAGAAATATGCCAAACGTTACTACAAAAACATTATGGCGAATATCATACATTTTGTTGCATCACAACATCCAACTTTACACACATTCAGTGCTGACCAAAAATTGTAGTTACGTGCAAAAGTGCTAAATGTGATAGTGGATATTAAAATACAACACAATGTACATCAATACTTCTAAACATAACTCCCTTCCAATCATGTACTTCTCTTACGTAGGTATAATCCGTGTATCTGAACATTCATACAGCTCGTCATTCCCATGTGCGGTTTCTAAACAATATGGACTACCCGCAGGCCGCAAGTCGCAATCGACAAGTGTGACATCTGAGATGAATCCCTCACTTGAGTGTACAAAACGAGACCAAGACAAGTTATCCGCATGCAGACTCGGCGATATCAGCATCACTTGTCTCACAAGATGCACGTCCACACAACAATTATATTTCATTCACAGATTCTTAGTAGGAATAATTTATGTGTAACCTATTTATCTTTCTGAAGTGATTGTAAGCTTATGCGTATGTAAATCTACCTATAACCGAATAACTAAAAATAATATTACATGTTTAATATTTATTTACTTTACGCGATCATGCCCATAGGACCACGCGCTGCTACAAGGATTCGACTCTTCGTCTCATAATATTCAGTCTTCAAAGCTAATTTTTACTTAGCTGAAGGTTACAACAAATATCTCTGCAGGAGATACAGGTATCCTGTTGATATTATATATTTGTAACCTGGATGTAGTTTTATCGACGAGTTCGTCAAAAGATGCGAGCAACATACGAAAATAGAAAAAAAATATTGGTTTTCGTCTTTACAAAAAAATCACTGCATACCGTCATGAACGCACGCAGCCTTCGGTCCTCTGCTATGATTTATCGGACGAATCTAGGGTTACCAGACGTCCTCTTTTCAACGCCTCGTAAACTGTCCGGCCTGGTTTTACAAAAACGGGCCAAATGTCCTCTTTTTCAAGAACAGAGAGCCAAAATGTACTTTCTATATGGTCTCTGCGTCACGAAATGTTTAGAGACGGTACCGACATGCCTCGAGCTTATGTGCAACTTCTTTGTTTTGGAAATTAATACGTTGTTCGTTTGTTATACATATGTTTACAGTCGGAATTTATTTCTAAAAATTATGTTTGCTTTCTTAGCATTTACTCTACTAAACTACCAGATAATAAAATAAATAATTTATACATTTACATAAAAAAAAATGTATGGTGTACTAAGAGTGTTTTTTTTTAAGTGTCCTCTTTTTTAATGCTTTGAATAAGTATGTGTCCTCTTTTTGGGTTACACTGCTGTGGCAACCCTAGACGAATCTAGAATCGCGGTTTTCTTGTTTGTTCCTCTCTTCGAATAAACAATAGCCAACGGCAAAATTATCTTCGGAAAACGGCTATCAACTTGGCTTTCCGCGTAGCATACGCCCAGCTGTGTAAACACTTCCTTTCCGCCCGCAGCGCGTAGTGCGTAGCATACGCGCGAACGTGTAACCGGCCTAAGTCGAGGTGGTCTAGGAGTAAGGTGCGTGGTCACCAAGCGCATGGACCCATGTTCGAGTCCTAGTGCCTACACTTTTACTTTCAAAGACATACCACGTAACATTTGTTGTTCAAAATTTACTTAATAAATTAATTAGTTTCCTTGATTGGAAAAAAATTAATATTAATATTTTTAATGTTTCTAATATTATAAGTACAAATGCAGGCCCTATAATTTGTAATTGTATTACTTACAAGAACATCCATCGTAGTTTTAGACGGAATTTCATCGACAACTGATTTAATAGGATTTGCATTGTAAAAAATTTTTAAAAAATTTTTTGAAGAGTGTGTAGATGGTTAGGCATAAAGAGAGCATTCTTGAAAGTCCCGCTTAATATATATATATTTTTTTCAGCCGGTTCGTATCTTCCTGCGGCATACAAATACGAACACTGCCATGTGCCCCTATTTACATGTGTCTATACAAAATTGACGTCTACATTACACTACTCAAAAACCTGTTATCTACAATATCTACTTACAACATACACAAGTGATAAATAACAAATATTATGGTTAAGAAAGTACTGTACTACGAATTTTCTAACTGCAATTCGATCTGTAAGAACAGTAACAACAAAAATATATTTACGGTGTCCAAAATTCTATCAGAGTACTCTATTCCGTAGTTAGGTTAAAGTTCCAAAAATTCGCCCAGAAGAAAAATTATGTCAGAAAATACAAAAACTCAAGACGGTGACGATCACACACTCTTAAATGAAAATGTGTCAGGAAAGTATAAATCACGTGAAAGGTAAAAGGTAACTGGGGGTTTCAAAAGTGTTCAATTTATCCGGAACCACGTGTATCAGGCTGTAGGTTTGAAATGTGGCACCGCAGCGCTGCTTGCCGGGCGCGATCAAGATGAAGTCGTGCCCCGCGGGCACCACATCCGGGGCAGGTGGTCGCAGCGCAGTCGTCCGGTGGTGCTGCGCCACAGAACCACACTATGGATACACTGATCTCGAACAGAATCGCGGACGTACGCCTTCCTCGCTCCTTCTCGTAAAGGACGGTTCTATCCAATTACGACACCGACAATGGAATTGTTACAAACATTCAGTATGACCCAGAACAATACATACCGAAAATGTATTTGATTTTATCTCTACTAGAGACAGTTATCTCTGACAGTACAACTATACAGTATTGTAACACCAACAAATAATGACCCAGACAGGAACCAGCTAATATATATATATATATATATATATATATATATATATATATATATATATATATATATATATATATATATATATATATATATATATATATATATATATATATATATATATATATATATATATATATATCCATCCTTGCGAAACAGTGTTGCCAGCATATTCTAGACTATATTTACAACGCCGTATCTCACGTTATAAAACGTCCACGATATTTATGAATTCAATGAACCGTATCATAGACATTAGCACAGCACCTCCACAGCCACCATACAAACCTGATTTTGATGCGAAATAAATGCGTGGCGTTACACGTTTTGTTTTATTATCCAGAATGCCCCAGGTAACAATAACGTAATACAGTCGATGCGGTTGATGACAACCTGTAGGATGGGCTGTACAGTGCTTAATAATATTTGTCCCAAAATGTTTTGTCTTGACTTCTCACTTGAACTGATCAAAAAACACCCATGATTAGAAAGAGTTTTTCAGAGATTATTCTACTACTTTGGAAGTTAACAAAATATTCAAAAGAAAAAAAAATCACCAACCGTAATATAACCAACCTAAGACATAAATAAAACACATAAAATAAATAACGCAAAATACCTGTACGGTCAACAAAAAAACATCTTACATATAAGCCGCGTTCCATTCGCTGCTGGCAGCAGTTGAATTTATCGATGAGCAACTCCTTAGATGCTGAGGCTACTGCCCAGTACCTGAAATAATGATGGGCTGGAAACTAAACGTCACTTGCTGCTTAATCAACTTGCGTGCATAAGGTCAGGCATGTTTATATGGCGAATCTAACTATTAAATTACAATTATGTTAAGTGGTTAAGATTTAGATAGTGTAACAGGGAATAGAACTAAGTTTTATGTACAGAATTAACTGCAAATGTTTTAAATAAGGTTTGTTGTCATATAGTTATATGTTTTTACTGTATGTTTAATACTTTCTTTAAACAGAGTGAGAAATTAAATAAAGTTTATAACGAATTAAAAAATTGGTTGTTTTAATTAAAGACTTTTTGTACAGAATTAACTGCAAATGTTTTAAATATGGTTTGTTCTCATATAGTTATATGTTTTTACTGTATGTTTAATATTTTATTTAAAGAGAGTGAGAAATAAAATAAAGTTTATAACGAACTAAAAAATTGGTTGTTTTGATTAAAGACTTTTTAGTGAATTATTTAATCATGTTTAAATGCAGACGCCATTATTTCTAGTGGAATCCTTACTTTTCAACGTTCCATTTGAGCTCAGCTACTGAGAACGCCAAGTACTGATGATGTTACATTTGGCCCATTACTGGCCAGTCATTTCAGCAGCAAATGGAATGCGGCCTTAGCCTTCCTATCAAAAATTCCATTTGTTTACATACGTCGTCAATTTCCGTGGCATATCATTTCACATTTGAGAGAGTTGGATTTATTTCATTTATTTACCCACGCATAGTTCAGCCATAGGCTGGTTTGTAACAAATATATGTTACACTGCATCAGATAATTTACATTTGCACAGAAAGCAATGCAAAAAAAATATCAAGAGTGATAATATTTGCCTTAAACAAATAAATAAATCAAAGAACAACATTTGCCTTAAAGTTAACTACCGTAACATAAATTGCCTCAAGAAAAAATGAGTTACCTAAACAAAAAAAATATATTACTAATAATAACATTGCAAGTATTAACATTACAACCGTTTCAATTGATTTATTTTATGTCTTCTAAATACAGAGTTGACTTTTAGCCTATTATATTCCGAGGTTACAGAACTGACTCTGAAGTTATTTACAATTACATGATTAAAGGAAAAAAAAAATTGAATCACCACAACCTGAAGATATTTACAAAAACAATATTTTCATAATTTGCATGACATCAGTGATATTTCATTACTAACTATTTTATACGCAGCGTTCTCCTTCATTCCATTTAGCAGTTACATGTAGGTTGAGATAAGTACAATGATTAAGTTCTTAAAGTGGCATTGAGTTTGCTCAGATTAGATCTTACTTCAAGAGGCAGGTCATTCATCAGGTTACTTGCCTAATTGTCTAATTAAATGACGGCAGTGTGAATTTATTTTCACCTTACAAAGGCATTGATGGATGTAGTGATTGAACGCGAATACAGAGATGTTAATGAATATTATGGAAAACTAAACGAGTAGCAGTATCAGTAATACGAAAACTTCTTGCCAACATACAGTCCACATATCGCCTACACGACACTAGCTTACTGGTTACTAGATATTCAGAACTCAAATATTTTTTCAAGAACTTATTAATCGATCAAGGTTATGAGAAATGATACAAAGGTAGGATAAAACAATTACCGTAATACAAGCGTGTTAAAATCTGTAGCAGTTTCACGAACATGAATTTCTTTACATATAAATAAAGGGACAATCATTTCTCGTATGAAATATCAAACACATGAGCATCTAGTTATTACTCCAATACTGCACTTGAACATTTATCATAGGCGTTCAGTAACTGAGCGATCAACACACTCGGGTATCCGTATTTTGCTGGAAAAATACGATCCAGGTTCTGCCTCAAAACGGTTTCAGGAAAAACGAAAAATGGCATAAGTTTCATTACTTTGAGTGGCGCACAAATAAATAACCTGCAGCCAAGAGCCGTGACGACGTACAGAGGAGAGGGCAATTTGTTGCAACGGGAGCAGTAAATGTAAACAAGCGAATAACTGCGTCGCAAAAAGCCAGATTCCACAACTTGCCTTTGCAATCTCCGACAAGCTGGTTAAGTCACAAAAAAAAAAACTCATCAAGATGTTTTACGTGGTTTAACAATCCGGGGATAAAATGCTTCCCCGCGGGGCCTATGTATGACTCATGGACATTTCACAAGTCCGCAGCAAAGTCAGAAGCATGCAGGGTTCAGCTACAACATCCATCCAGCATCCAACATGATCATACTGTCCGAGATGAGAAGGTCGAACCAAGGAAACTTATCTCGAGTGGGGACTGGGAATTGGGGAGTGAGGAGAGTGCCCGATGGCAAGGCAGCACATCCAGAGACGGTTATAATGTATCTCGAGAGGTCAGCTCGAGTCGTGCAGACAGTAACACAGAGCCGTGTCTAAGGGGGAGGAGGGGGGCAAGAGTGGCATCTGTCCAGGGCCTAACTTTCGAATTTAAAAAAAAAAAGGAATTATTAATAATTAAAACGAACGTGGCACAACAATACGAAGTGTTCACTTAGTTTTGTAAGGACTGCATTTTAGTAACTTTCATAACGTTCGCTTTATTTGTAATATTTCTGTGTGAAATTAATTAATTTTACTGTGGTAATTGTAATGTTTACATTAGTAACTACATGCCAATACAAAGATAAATATGCTATACTTTAAAAATTATCACTGCATCTAAAAACCATAAAATGTCGCATCGCTTCAACTATCAAAGCGCTGAACTATCGCGCAAGCTTCCTGCTGAACTGTTTTTACTATGGTTACAATATAATTTTATTGGTGGAATATCTATAGGGTAGCCAAGAATAAGTGTTACAAATTGATAGGGATGGTAGATGTGCATGTTTGGAACATATTTGATTAAAGAACCCATGTCCGGAAATGCATCCTTATACCTGCAATGGTGCACCAAAGTAACAGGGGTAGGCAGGCAACCTGGCGACAACAAGCCAGTGAAAACATCTGTTGTGTTGTGTTATGTACTACCCACTGCTGTCCAAAGGCCCTGTTCAGGTGGTCACGAACACAGAGGGCGTAGTGAGCTGGAGCTCCATCACATTGGAA
>PNEQ01056343.1:0-11644 GCA_003012365.1 Medauroidea extradentata
AAAAATAGTTATGAAATCAAATATATACAAAATAATTTATTTATTTTTCACTGGAATAGAAATAATTTCTAAAAATGCAAAGAACGAAAAGTTATTGTATTCGCAAACAGTCTCTTTGCTGTGTTAGTAAAGAAGTAATGAGTATTTGGCGCCGAAAATTCACACGGAAGGTTATATTCAGCTCCTCACTGAAATTGTCAACTAATTATTTTCATATTAGACGAAGTTAGGCAGAGGCTGTTAAAATATAAGCCTATACAAATGCTTCTGCTGACGAACATAAGGGGTGGCTTATTTACTTATTTAATGTAATATCTCAGTCTTGTGGGTTTGCTAGCTGGGTTCAAATCTGTGCTAAAAAAAAAAAAAGGTTAGATCTATTTCTGGCCTAGTGTGTTTATTGCCCCTGTCCAATGATTTTTAGTGTCCTAGCCCTAAAATGTTTAGTACCTCTGCACCACAATTTTCAGTGCATCTGCCCTAAAATTTTCAGAGACTGCCCTACAATATTCAGTGTATCTGCCCTACAAATAGAATAGTGCTTCTGCCATAAATGCAAGGGGATCTAAAGGTGGATTATTAAATAAATAAATAATTCCTCCTTCAATGCTCCATGATTTTTAATGCCCCTGCCCCACAGTTTTGAGTGCACCTAACACTGCCCTATGATTTTTTGTGTCACTCCCACACATTTTTTAAAATGCAACTACCTTCCCTACCAGCACACATACATCCTGAGGACGTCCGTAGGATGTGGGAACTGTCGTCTCTAGTACGTCCTAGGGAAGTTCATTTAAAGTCCTTTTTATGTAGGAAAAGTTCATAGAAAAGTATTACCTATGGACATCCCTAGGATGTCTGGCATACACATCCCTGGGACATCCCTAGGAGCTCCCTGGGATCTGTAATAAACACATCCCCAAAACATCCTCAGGAGCTCTCTGGGATCTGCATTAAATGCATCCCCAGAACATCTCTAGGAGCTCCCTGGGACCTGTATTAAACACATCCCTGGGACATCCCTAGGAGCCCTCTAGGTCCTGTATTAAACACGTCACTGGGACATCCCTAGGAGCTCCCTGGGACATGTATTAAATGCATCCCTGTGACATCCCTAGCAGCTCCTTCCAGCAGCAAATGCAAAAGTTTAGTACTCAACACAAAAGAAAACAAATGTATTTGTTTCAGTGATATGTAAACTTAGTATTTAACACACAGTCAAAATACACATAATCATTAGTGTAGCCTCTTAAAATCTTTTGAATTAACAATTCGTCTGTAATAACATTTTTTTAAATGCTTCAACTTCCAAAAGTCAACCAGTAATAATAAAACGTGTGTGTCGAAATTAATAAATTTACCAATTTCTTAAGGCATATATAAATGTTATGAATTGTCTACTAAATTAATTGCAACAAATCTCACGTATATTTAAATAATATCGTGAGCTATCTATTGGTCACATTAGGAACTTGCCTAGAAATCCACTATGTCCGCGGGAGCTCCTGCTCGGACATTCCAGGGAGCTCCCGCTCGGACATCCCAGGGAGTGCCTGTTGGGACATCCCAGATAACTCCTGCTCGGACATCTCAGGGAGTTCCTCAGAGGAGCTCCGTGGGAGCTCCCCAGATGAGGAATTTAGGATGACCCAATTTCGTATTCCAAGTAGCTTCCTGGGATGTGATGTACTTTTCGAGGAAGTACTTGGGACGTCCTAGGGACATGGTTTTTCGGAGCTCTTGGACATCCAAAATATCCATCCCTAGGACATCCCGAGGATCGCATGTACCCAGATATCCTCAAAGGATGTCCGTAGGACATTCTGGGGACTTACTGTGCTGGTAGGGCTTTTGTGATTATCATAAAAGTTTCTGTACCTCTACCTTGACCCTGCCCCTGCATTTTTTTGTTGTCCTACCCTACAGTTTTCTGTACCCCTTTCGAACAACTGTATCATATCATACAATTTTCTGTACATCTGCACCATGGTATTTAATATCCTTGCTAAACATATCCAGTGCACCTACCCTAGAATTTTGTTTACCTCTGCCCTATAATTTTTAATATTTCTTCCACGCATTTCCTGTGCCCCTACTGTACAATTTTGTGCTTAGGCTAATACCCTAAACTTTTCTGTACGGCACCTCTACCTCATGATTATTTTTAATGTCTGAAGAAGGTAAGGGGGGATGGGGAAGGGATCCAAACATTGATAAGTATGAATGGACAAACTACGACAAATGACAGAGAGAAAACTGATATGCTGCAGGCTCAGTACTTGTCAGTGTTTGAAAGAATGGAGTTCTGGAATTGTGAGACAAATATACAAAATGGAATGGAAATGGATTGGGAACTTTCTCCAAGGACGGTGGCAGAGCGTGAAAGGAGGGGTATAATTGACGGCAGACAACAAGGTGACATCACGGATGCCACAGGGAAGTTTGCTCTATCCGGTATTGTTCACCACTATGGTGAATGGTATTGTTGTTGGGATATGTGGCAAAATAAGATAGTTTGCAGATGACTGTCTTAAGTGGTGGGCAGTGGGGTCAACTTGCAGACAGACATTGACAGGTTGTGTTTCTGGACTGTGGAAAACAAGAGGAAGATCAATGTTTGTAAGACTAAGTTAGTCAGGTTTACTAGGAAGAGAGTGATAAGCAGAGTCATTTACAAATGGGATGGGCAAGAGATAAAATAAGCTACACAATATAAGTATCTAGGGGTTGTGCTGCAAAGTGACCTTAGGTGGACAAAACGGGTGGAGAAGGTAGTTTCGAACGGAAGAAGAGCTTTAGGTTTGCTGGGAAGTGTACTGAATGAGGCTATAGCTCTGAGGTGATGATGGGGAGGGTTACATTGTCACCTAACTAAGGGGGAGTATAGAGGGAGAGGAAGCAACAGCCAGAAGATTGAGAGGGTGTGGAGGAAAACAGAGCTGAGTAGGCAGTCTATGTTTGTAAGGTCAACGAGGGAGTGGAATGTTTTGCAGGATGACTTGACTTTTTTTAATTTATTTATTTCTTAGCCTCCAGTATACATCCATACAAATGGATAGGAGTTGGTGATGGTGAAAGGGGTTGGTAGGTTCAGGGATGTTTTGAAGAGGGTTTTCTAGAGGTGGCAGCATAGTTGTGAGCATTTAGGTATTTATTTTGTCTCTGCTACACTTTTTTAATTGTGCTACCATACAATTTTCTGTATCCCTACCCTCAACTTACTGTACTTCTGCTCCATGATTATTTTTAATGTCCTTGCCTCACATTTTTAATAGTCCTACCCCCTACAATTTACTGTTCCCCTACCCTACAATTTACTGTACCTCTACAACATTATTTTTAGTGTCACTGCCTCACAGTTATAGTTCTCCTACCCTACAATTTTCACTGCCTCTGACCTATAATTGCCAATGCTCCTGCATTACTATTTTCTGTACCGCTAATCAAAAATTTTTTGGTCCCTACCCCACAATTTCTCCAACCTTGATTGCCTTGCCTAAGGTCATATTTTCTTAAAATTAAGTCGTAACTATAAAATATCCTTATGGGAAAAAGTTAAGCAACATATTAAACTAGGCCTATCGTAAAAATGGTAAAATTGCTCAGTTTCTTATCCTATATCTTATGCAGAATTATGTACCTTTAATTACTGTCTTTCTGCACTTGTTATGTATTGCTGACGTTTTTGTACTATAGTATTCCGCACACCTTGTGAGGTAACTTAAAACTTGACTAGTAACGACAAATTATGTCAATCATCACAAGCCAATATAAGAAATTGACCTTCTACGATTTTAGACCAGTTCCAATATTATTTTTGTTTTAAGATTTCTTCGCAAATTGCCTGGGAAAGGCACCTGATGTGTTAAAAAACTTTTGGGCAAAATCGTAACACAGCATACAAATGACAAAACATAATGATGGATTTATTTAAAGAATGACCAAGAATGATATAAATGTAGTTTCCATTAGTTATCAGATGCTCAATTTATTGTTTTTGTATCGCACTTCATTGAACTGCAAGTAAATGCTACTATTCAAACGAGAACAACGTGCATGTTTACCTTTAGGTTAAATAACCTCGCCACTATTTACACATACATAACTTCGAGTACACTGAAAAATTATCTGTTAGACTTTGTTCATACCTTCTTTGATATAAATTAATTCTGAAAACTATAGAATACGTTCACTTTCTCTAATACTCGATCATTACGAACAAGAGCAAAAAATTATATCATTGTTTTGCATAGGCCCAGAGAGTTTGGAACCAGCGTCATCATGTGACGTCACACTAATGGTGTCCATTCTACTACAGGAGAAAGAAACTAGGTTTGTTTTACTCGCCTTGACCTGGCGTCTCTTTGTGCTCTTTCAGCTCCCTGGGCACTCCTAGGCATTTTACTTACCGGAAACAATATGGCGGGGGTCCGTTTTACTCGCCAGGTCAAGCGCCTCCAGGTCAAGTAGGTCATGCTCCCATCACTTTACCTCGCAAGGTGGGGGCAAATTGTCTGCTAGACATTTTCGCGCCAGTCTGCTACATCGTGGTCTGTTGACGTTCGTAGTGATATGACAGAGAATAACTTATTATTCCAAACAACATTGGAAAATGATGGAAATATCAGAGCCGATGATGAAGGAATGGTGTTATTTAGAGCAGAATGTAATTATTTATTTCGTACATGATGATTCTTCATTCTCTATTATATTCCCGATAACTTTTGCTAGTTCTGTCATCACAAAAAGAAATGCACGCAAGCAGTAAAGCGTTTTCCTTCGCCCTTTAAGAGTACAACTCCCTCTGACCTGGGTCAACATTATTCCAACTCCACCAACTCCAGGGAGACGCAAGAGACGCTGGGTCAAGCCGAGTAAAACAAACCTACCGTGATTTCTTATGGGAGAGTCTGGCACAAAGAAAGCTTCTGTCACTTTTTTTTCTGTTATCGCTAAGGAAGCACATATAAGAAATTGTAGTAAAATTAAATTAAGTCTTGGCAATGACAGAAAAAAATTAACTAAATTTTGAATAGAAAATAAAACCATGTCACATTTTAAATAATCGTTTTTCTATAACTTAAAGTTCAGGAAAGCTATGTGTGGTTAGGCGTATTTTAGCAGTTGAATTGGTAGTGGTAACTGTGAACACAGCATTTTAGAACTCCTGTTTACAAGGGTGTTTGCAAACATGCTGCAAACAGGCTGAGGGTGTTTGCACGTTTCTGGCAACCGAAGCAGGAGGACAGTTACAGGGTTTGTTCACAGGATGTTTACCTTTACCACAGAATGCCTTTACTTTTATTTCCTGTTTTATTTCGAACAAATCTGAAATCAAAACGAAATGTATTTATGTGAAATATGGACGAAATTTATGTTATTTTAAAAGAAAATGATGCTATATTAATGTTTCATTATATGCAGTGCATAATTAAATTTATTTCTACAATTTATTATGCTGTACACGTAAAAAAAATAGTGAAAGCAGTCTGTTTTCCAATAAGCGTATTCGTTAAGGGCTAGTTCCCGAGTTTTTTCAGACTGGTGCAAATAACTCAAATATTTTTCAACCAAAATTTTTGAAAAAATTTGAGTCAATGTGAAATTACACGATGCACAATACTGTAGTTTAAAATAATGTACCATTAGCCAGCAAAAAAATAATTTCCTTCATTTTTGCTTATTTTCACGACGAAAAATGTGGTATTTTGGGTAATGAAATCTAAAAAACCGTTCAGTATAATTCTACAAAAAAAAATTCAGCTACAAATTATAACATGTAAGTGTCAAAAATGTGCAGCGAAATTTTGATATGAGTATTAGGTAGCAATAAAAAATTTTTTCGAAATCACTGCAAAACTCCGTAACAACGCCTTAAGAAGTGTTTTCTTTATACAGTCCAATCCCATTCCTGACAAGGCAATAGCAAATACACAATTTCGTAACTCCATGGTGGTAGCCATTTATATTCACTGAATATCGCATTTTAGCGATTTCTTGTAAATGCAAACAGTTTTGGCAAACGCTTGCTAACAACTTGTGACCAATTCAACTGCTAAAATACGCCTATTGGTAAGCTTGCACTCATTACAAACACAAGAATTCAAGTGGCAGAAAATTTCCCTGTGCCAAACTTTTAAGAGACTTAGCTGGTGTTTAGCCACTTACACTGTGACGGACAATTGGCTATCATCGGAAAATGTCAGACACTCGCTTGATACAGCACTATTTGTCTCTTGCTCTTTCTTCACCCTACCACCCTCCCATCACTATCAACAAAGGTATGTCAAAACACCTCTAATAAAAGTGCTTGAGTAATCTATCCAAAGTAGATTCTTCTTCACAAGTCTAGGGCCGTATCTATAAACGCCTTTCAAAAGCGCTATTAGCAGATATTCACCTGGCAGCTTGTCAACTACTCCCATCCTATAACCGACTTTCGAGAGCTTGCCAGTCAGGAGGTCGTAGTAGCTGATAGCCATGGTCGTAGAAGACACTCGTCTATCTACCTTACCAATCAATGTATTTTGCTTGATCCCCTTGTTGTTTGGCTGTAGATCGTCAAGTTACCGAGAATGGTGAAGTTTTTGGCACTGTAATCCGGGCGGTCGGACTCAAACTCTGCCCACTTTTTTCCATTGTTAATATTATAAAGTAAATAATGTTTGCTGGAGCCATGATTTAAAATTGTGAGCGAAGGAAGTATTTCATAAATTGATAAAATATACGTTTTGATAAATTGTTTTTATTAGTGGGAGGGAAGTTGGTGGAGTTTAAGTCCGACTGCCTGGATTACAGCGACAAAAATATATAGCATTATCGGTAACTTGGTGAACTGCACCCAAACAACAAGGGGGTCAAGTTTCCATGCGAGTGTCCAGACCTGTTCTTCTACGGCCATGCTGATAGCCTATCCAGAGGACAGTCTCTCGGATAAGCGATATCAGAGAGTCGTAATCAGGAGGTGGCTATGCCGTATGCTGGCCAGGCAAACACTTGAAGTCAGTGTATTTGTGCCCTTGTTGCTTGAACGTTATACACGTGATCACTGTAGACCATAACATTGTTTCTGCCATAAGAGACAATGTATTTTACTCGAAGTTTGAAGACCAATGGAGTTAAAATGATTTTAAGAATAGCAGATGTGTTGTGTTTATCGCAGTCTATGTTGTTTGGGAAACAAAATTTTTAAATAATATTAAAACTCAGGTCTATGGTTGCATTTTGAAATACATTTCTGTGAGTACCGACACTGCCAACTGTTTAAGCATCAACACCATTGTTAAACTAACATTTACACTAGTTTCCACTATTTATTTAACATTTTGTATGCAAATTTATTCGTTTTATTGCTATAAGCAAGCAGTTAAGCAGTTGCACATTGTCAGTGACGTACATATGCGTAATTATACAATATATGAGTCCGTTTTTTCATATTCGCTAGGTTTATCTGCATAAACACGTAAATTACACTATGCTAATCTAAAACATTGCCTTTTTACTCATGAAATTTAACAGTATCATATGTATTTCACGTACCTTTTCTCACTTTACATCCGAATTTAACGCACGTAACCACTTTCATTAAAATCTGTTCATTCTACAGTATCAATACCATACGAGGCGCTTACAAAAACCTTACTCGATCAACTCGATGCTGTGTGTTGGGCACGGCCGTAGAAGAACAGGTCTGGACACTCGCCTGGATATTTGACCCCCTTGTTGTTTGGCTGTAGTTCACCAAGTTACCGAGAATACTGTGTTTTATTGGCGCTGCTGTTAGGACAGTCGGACTCAAACTCCGCCCACTTCCTTTCCACTAAGATAAACAATTTATCAAAACAAATATATATATTTTTTTCAATTTATGAAATCATTTCTTTGCTCACAAATTTAAGAAAAGGCTCCAGCAATCTTTATAAATTTAACAATGGAAAAAGTGGGCAGAGTTTGAGTCTGACCAACCTAAATGAAGCGCAAATACTAAATCACAATATTCTCGGTAACTTGGTGAACTACAGCCAAACGACAAGGGGTCAAGTTTCCAGGCGAGTGTCCAGACCTGTTTTTCTATGGCCGTGGTATTTCATTTCATTTATTACTTAAGAAGGTCCCATGAGCCATGGCTAAGGTTAATTCTACTACAGGTTAGAAAGAAAATGCGTTTTCTTATGGGAGAGCTTGGCACAGGGAAAATTTCTGCCACTAGTTTCGCTTTGATCGCTAAGAGACCAGATAAATACGAAACCGCAGTAAAATTAAATTTAAATAAACTTGGAAATTATATTTGTAATTTAATTTTAAAATGAAAAGAAACCAATTTCGCGTTTTAAATTATCAATTTAATAAATCTTAAAATTCAGGAAAGCTCTGTGATTGGTCAGTTTGGTGCATTAGCGATACCAGCGCTCAAGTGGCAGAAATTTTCCCAGTGCCAAACTTATAACATTGATCTTTCTAACCTGTAGTAGAATTAACCTTAGCCATGGCTCGTTTATTGGGACAGTACACAGTAGAAGTTACATGGCAGGTAGAACAAAAGACTTATCACTTAACATAACGCAAGTATAGATAACATAAACAGTAGTATACATTTTTGAGCCGAAAGAGAAAACAACTTGTATTTACTTAATACTAATGTGACTCACTATAATTATTGCACAAAGTTTTATATCAGAACTGAAATTGGTAATACATTACAGTAATACAGTACTGTAGTAACAGTAACACTGACTTATATAGTAATAAATATAAACATATTTTTTGTTTAACACATTCAGACACACAGAAATACAAAAACAAACACATTAACATAACACATAAACATAAAATATTAATACATTGAAACACCAGTAGAATGCCATCTTAATATTAACTGACACTATGAGGATAGGAACTCCTCCATTAAATCATTTCTCAATTTCTTCTTTAATCGATTACACTTACACCTAATCACATTTTTAAGTTTGCTCATAGTATTATATTCTGTCATGGCTTCCTGCAATATCCCATTCGTACCATACTTCGTGCTCTGGGATGGGAAAATGTGTAGGCCATTAGCTCCTCTAGTACCGTTATTGTGTATCTCTCGATTCTGGGTGAAATTTTTGACACTATATATCAGTTTATGAGTGTTGTTATAAAGAAACATGAGGAAGGCTAGTCTTATTATTGCGAACTTTAGTGGAAGTATGTTAGTTAATTTATATAGCTCTCTAGTGTGTGTTCTGTAGGGTAGACCTAGTACTCGTCTCAGGGCTCTATTTTGTAAGGTTTCAAGTGGGTGTAGGATTTGGCCCACTGCACAGCCCCAGATAAATGATAAATAAGACAAATGGGATTGTATTAATGAAAAATATACACTCCTTAAGACACTTAAATTTAGACCTTTATGTAGTATCCTGTGAATTATTCCTATTATAGGCGTAATTTTTTTAATAATGTAGGCAACATGTTCATTCCACGACAAAGTTTCATCTACTACTAATCTCAAGAATTTAAAGCTACTGACACATTCAATTAATTGATTATTAATATTAACAGTATTTATGGTAGAAGGTAAATAAGAGGGTTTATGGAAGAATATGTATTTTGTTTTATCTGTATTCACTGTCAGTTTGTTTTGGGAGAACCACCTACAGATAGTAACAAGGTCAGATTGTATTTGAGCCTGTAGCTCCTCCTCAGTCCTGGCAATGTAATACAAGCTGGTATCGTCATCAAATAAAGTCATCTTCCCTTTTAGTTTCATGTGACCAATATCATTGATAAAAATGAGGAAGAGCACAGGCCCAAGAACTGAGCCCTGTGGGACACCTGTGGTAATAGGCAGCAATGAGCTGTTACAATGGTTAACATTAACAAACCGGTATCTGTCGTGGAGATAACTTTGAAACCAGCTCAAAGCAACATCCCTTACACCTGCCAGCTCCAATTTATGAAGGAGAATGTTATGATCCACAGAATCAAAGGCTTTTTTTAAATCAATAAATAAACCAGCTGCAAGAAGTTTACCATCCAGTGCCTTTTGTATGGGTAACAGAAACTCAGCTACAGCACTTGCAGTACTTTTCTCTAAATCCAAATTGTGCTTTATACCAATAGTTTTCATTATTAGGGAAGCTCAGTAGTCTTCTTTTGACCACTTTTTCCATTATCTTTGGAATTACAGAAGTGATGCTTATCGGTCTGTAGTTTATTGGTAGAAATGAGTCACCACGCTTAAACACTGGTACATACTCTAGCAGTTTTGCAAAAATCTGGTACGATACCAGTGGCTAGCAAGGCGTTAATTAATTCTGAAATGGCCTTACTAAGTCCACTGGAGCACCTTTTTAAGAGCTTGTAATCAAATTTATCTATTCGGTTACCATTAGCCTTTAGAGACTTCTATATTATTGGTAGGACATAAGAAAAAGAAAAATGATTTGGATATGACATTAGAGGGCATACACATTGGAGGGGATTGATCAATGGGAAGCTTACTTACAAGTACCTCTGCTATTTGAGTAAAACACTTGTTAAAAATATAATATATTTGTACATTATCAGTTATTACCATTCCATCATCATACACCTTATTAATATTACCCATCTTCCGTTCAGAATATTTTAGAATTTCTTTAATGGTTGACCAGACACTGTGTGGATTGTTGTTTGTTATTCTTTCCCTAAAATACTCCGACTGCAGTTTCCTTTTTTCACTTGTTACTAAATAAATTGCATAATGCCTTATAGTCATTTTTAATTTGTTCGGAAGCTGTGTTCCTCCTAACTTTATTATATAGGATTTCTTTTTGTTTTACCAACTCGAGAAATTTGGTGGTGACCCATTTTTTCTTTGCAGTCTGAAATTGTTCGTTATTTTTCTTTTAAACGAATGCAAATCAACAGCTTTCTCAACATATTCAATAAAATCCTTACTTATCGGTAGCTCATTGGTGTATAAGCATTATTTATAAAATATGTGTTCAGGCTGTCATAATCTATTGTGTAATTATGTGAAGTTTTTAAAGTCACATTATTGCTTGGCCTATTGCTCTTAAAGTCACATATTAGGAGATTATGATCACTTAAATCATTTGATATATTAGATACTCTGTGCTAACTATCACATATATTTGAATGCACGTGGTCGATTATGGTTTGGGTTGTGCAAGAAATCCTATAGGCCATTCGGAATAAAGTGAGCACTAAAGATTTAACCTTTGAAAAAAATCACTAGCCGTTACTGCATATACATCACCACTAACATGAGTTACTTTACTGCTTGTATGGTTGGTAGCGATTTATTGTACGTAGTTCCGTGTATTTTCCTATTTGAATACAACATTAGTGAAAGAACATATGACGAACTCGACCTGTCTGTATTTAATACACTTCAAAATATTTACTTATGATCTTATTGACATTCATACATATATTATAATTAGACTCGATTGGCCTGAGAATTATGTGACGCTATCGTCGACCTCGAGTCGCCGTGGCCGTTATCGCTTGCTCCGTGCTTCAGACAGTTCAAAACTCCACCAACAGGTGGCATCAGAGTTAGGTTCTCGCCGCCAAGTTGCATATTTGGTTGCATCATTTGCGTGCGTTTGCCCGTTTTGCGTATATACACATTCAAAAGTATTGGAAATTACTT
>PNEQ01056344.1:0-11644 GCA_003012365.1 Medauroidea extradentata
AAATGTTGTTTATAGTTTGTTTACCCCCTTGTTGTGAGTTGCTGTTGTTTGTTTCATTTCATTGTTGTTGTTTTGAGGTGGATGTTTGTTATGAGCCTTAATTTTAGATTTTCTTTTATTTTTGTGGATGAGCCCATGGTGATTAGAGTTTAATTGAGAGTGAAGCAGATAGTTTATCCCCTACTTATGAGTTGCTCTGATCACTGTTCATGGCAATGAAGGTTATGGCCACTTGCTGAAAGATTTATGCACACATGTGAGTTGGTGTGTGATAGTAGCCATACTACAGACTAAAAGTATTTGTGTTGTTGACAGAGAACTTGATGTTTGGCTAGCCATAGTTGGCAGCCCTGGTTATGTATACAGTTGCTCATACCTAACCTATAGGTACACTATTTTATTTGTTTACATGTGGTACCTGGTAACATCCACTCTAATATCGTTTTGTTACTTTTTTTTATACAAAACTAACTCTTATAAATACTTTGAACATTTTCACTCTTTAATTATCTGGTGATCATCAGGCAGTTGGTGAAGCCTGATATTATTATTCTTACAGATTACTACAATGATACTTACATTTCTTATTTAGTAATTATTAAATATTTACTACACTTGGTGTCACACTATTCACCAGTTGCATTTTCTATTATTAATTTCCCCCCTATGGCTTTCACAGTTTAACAAATGATGTCACCGATTAAAGGCGAATAGTTATTAATCTGATATCCCTCCGTACACATACTTTTTTATTAATATTATAGCTCCCCCCTTATAACAATTGTTGTGAGGCCCCCGATAGTTTCTCATGGATAATGTGAACTTAGTCGTGGTTCCTTGGGTTGATAATTTTTTTTACTATCAATTCTGGTACACCTGACTGGTAAGTTTTTTCTCAGATAAACTGGATTAGTGTGTGTTGTGTGTGGCAGGTAATTTCTTCTGTAGCCGCCGTCGGTGACGGTTGTCTCTCTTTCACGCATGTTGCTGGTGCGGCACCCCTTTTGACCGCGAGTTTCCTCGCCTTCGATGGTTCTCCTTAGCCTGGCTGTGGATTCTTTCGAATTCTAAGGCCATTTTGTTTGTGCTGTTTTGTGTTATGTCACGATTTCTTGTACGTTTTCGACTGTGCGTGCGGCGTACAGAGTTAAATTGCGTTTATGGCTGTACGGCTTACGGCCAAGGCCAGGGGCTGTGCCCCACATGGAGTGAAGTGAAGTGAAGTTTGGCAGGTAGTAGTGGGTTAACGTCATTTTTGTTTACACATCTTTGTTTATATTAGTATAGTTGTAAGTTAAGATGCATGTTGCATGTTTAGATTAAGAAGTATTAAGTAATAACATAGTAGCAGAGAACACAGTTAAGGCCATGATTTATTTAATTTTTTTTAACTGAATGGAATTTTTTGATATTTTTTTCGTGTCACTTTGGAAATGGTTTAGTTTTTTCTTCATCGTTTTGTCCGTGTATAAGGAAAGAAAATTACGAAATAAGCGAGTGCAAACAGGGTCAAATTTGTCACTAGTAATTGAGAAAAGGGACACGAGTGATAAGGCCGTGCTACAATCAAGTTGTCCCATGCTGTGTCCATTGGACACTGCTCGCCGATTGGCTCAAATGATCACGTGACATTGTCTGTTGTGTCCCTTGCTCTCTCTTTGTCCCATGTCTCGTCTTGTCCCATGCATATGGCAAATATTTATAAATTTGTCCCTTCGTCCTATGCCCTTCGACAAGTTAAAGAAGAAGAAGAATTACCAAAACATTAAACGCCGCCAAAATTAGCTCGTAAACATAAACATTCGTATTCATAATGTCAGTAGAAAATGTGGAATGTAAAAAGAGCATTACTTAAACAAAAAAAAGTAATATTTAAACCAAAATAAGCGCTAATAAGTTTCACGAACGTGACGAATTGACGAATTTTTTAAAACAGCTTTTAAAAACCACCGCTAATACTTTTTTATTAATCCGTTTGTATAATTATTGTCGATCTCCGAATCCACATAGTAGGTATATAACAAAATAAAGGGCGATCGAAAATACGAAAACTCCATTAAAATTAACAGCACACTGGTGTCACTTTTCTGAATCTGCAGGATGAGACAGCTCTATTGTGGCATCATATTTCTGTGTGTCCCTTGGTAATGTCAAGAGGCGATGGGACAAGAGGACACGAAGGACCAAGAGACATGCGAATGTAGCATGGCCTTTAGTGGGTCAGCAGAATCACGAACTTCTACTGGTTAATTGCGATTATTTACTTTTCTGGAATTGAATAGATACTTATAAATTTAATTTTTTTTTGTTGTTTACGTGGGTTTAGTGACGAGTTACATAATTTGTTTTATTTGTCACAGCGGAGATAGCCTGTTTATTATCGTGTTTGACAGTTTGGATATTGGCCAGGTCAAGTAAAGTAAGTAAAAGCCATGTAATATTTTTTGTGAGATGATTTATTGTTTGTTTACAGTGATAGAGAGGAGTACGTCTCGCGTTGTTTTTTTTTTTACGATCTATTGAGAGTTATAGAGGTGTTAGGTGATTATGAGAGTTTTTAGTGGCCTGTGATAGTGACCCCGGTTTATTTAAGTGGTACTATGCAGTCAGGAACTGCGTTGGTGGTTATGAAATAATGTGGTAAAAGTGAAGTTGTTTATTAGTGCATTTAACGATCTGAGGAATGCACTGGATGAATATAGGCTATGAAAGCTGATCAGGGGTTAGGTCAGTACGTTAATGTTGTTGTCATTATGGGTAATACTGTAGGTCAGTTAAGTACAGATACGATCTGAGAGCTGTACTGGTAGATATTGTTTGTTGTTATTGTTTTGCGAGACATTAAGGCGAGTTAAGGTACTTTGTTGTTTTTCTCTCCCTGGTAAACAATATGGCTGATAAATATAATTGCAGTTTTGATATTGATGATAATGATGAATGAAGTACCGTATCAAGGTTATATGATAATTATTTTTCGAAGTGGAGCAGGCTTGTTTATGTGGTATTTTTGAGGTTATCTCCATCTGTAGGTGTTAGGTTTGGTTAAAGCTGTTGAGTATTTGAAGTAATTTTATTTTTTTATTTATTTTTGAGAGAAATTCTGAACTACTAACAAAGTAAATTACAATGTTTACAATTAAGAATGATAAGGTAAACAATGGATGAGAAAGGCTTAATATTATTTTTTGTTTGTTTGTTTGTTAAGGACAGAGTAACAATAAGCACACTAGAGTTTTCATTTGATGTGGGTGTGTGTGCAGGTTAATAAAGTTTTTTTTTTATGTTATGATTCTTGAGGTTGCAGCAGGAGAGGAGTAAAAAACGGTATGATCAACGTCGGAGGGAGGTAGAGTACAGTCCTGGACGAAAAGTCTTGATATTCACCCCCACTAGGAAAAAAGGTTTGACGCCTAAGCTTATGCATAGATGGCATGGTCCAGGGGTAATTGTTAAAAAACTGAATCAAAATTTCTATAAAATAAAAACAAATAAAAGTAAATCAGGTGGGGATATGTATAACGTAGAAAGAATAAAAGAATTTTACCAAAAGTAAAATATTTATTTTGTTTGCCTTGAACATTCACAAACAGTCAAATTGACTTTATCACTTTAAAAAAGTATAAATATCAGCTAACATTTTTACTAAAAAGGAAATTTGTGGCACTTCCCCAGTTAAAGTATAACATAGTAAATTCTTTTAAATTTCTTTTCCGTGCTTATTAAAACATTTTTGTAGGGCATTTGAAAGAGTACCAATGTATGTGAAAAAGTGGTATTGGTCAGTATTAAACCAGGTAACGTGAATTGTTTACAGTGGAGGTATGTGGAGGACTATTGCTGTTAACGAAGTGTCAACTGAGGGATCCAAAGAGAGTAGCGATGGGAGTTAAGGAGCTAGCCTGGTGTTTGAAGCTGCTTCAAGTAATGTCAACAATCCAGAGTTTCGGCGAAGAGGTTGGAGTCGTAGCTGGAGCTCACTTTCACCCATTGACTAAGGTGACAGTATTTTCATCCTCTGTACCTCTAAATTTTCAGGTTTCATGGCCGAGAAATTTACCAGATGATTTAGAATTAATAACTAATGAATTTTCTTGTGGAACAGGCTTTGTTAAGGAATTCTGTTCTATTGATTAACAATCAAAACATTTTTTGCTACTCACTGAAACACTTTTAAAAATGCTTAATGAGGCCGCAGGTGAGGAATTGGTAAATGACCGAGAAGTACATGATAGAGTAAAGAGAGGAATAACTAAAATAGGAGAGGCTTTTAATTGGTGTTGTGATGTAGCCACAACTGGTCAAGTAAACACGTTCAACAATGAGAGAAAAATCTCCAAATATCTAGAACAAATTAGTAATGAAGTTTTAACAGACCATGCTTATTTAGCCAATTTCACTAATCAAGTAAAAGTAGTAAATGAAGCTGTTACTAAAGTCTTTGGTGAGGTACAAGCTAAGTTTAATAATCTTACGAGCATTTTAACTAATTTTCGAGTGTCTATGACTTCGAGTTATTCAGGTATGTTGCGTGAAATTTCATAGTTACATAAAATTCAGTTAATTCATGCTTCGATGTTGTCTAAAATCACACAGTCATTGTATCGAGTAGAAATTTTGGACCAGTGCCGAGATTTAAAATTACCGGCAGTTTTAGTTCCACCGGTTAAGTTAAATCTGTATTAGGCAGTTTGGATGAAATTATAGGAAAAGATGGCTATCAACTTGCAATAAATGTTCAGGATGTTCAGATTTATTACCATCTTCCTATTTGTACATGTCAGGTTTTTGAGGATCAGTTGCTGATAAAAATTAAAGTGCCACTGGTAAAGAAAAATGCAGATTGGAAGATTTATGATTTTGTTGCGATTCTTTTTCATTGGAAGCATAGCATTTGTGTACTTCATCATGAGACTACATTTTTGGCAGTTAGTAAAAATCATGTTACATCAGTAAGAGGTAGGGCGTTGCAGGATTGTAGACCCTATCATGATCATTTATGTTTTATTCCAAGGTGCTCTGGAGATGCGATGACAGGTGCATTGTGCCCTAAGGCAGTTTTCGAGGGGAATACAGCTGAAAAATTGGCAGAAGTACGTTCATTTAGTTGTCAGGGAGGGACACAGTTAATCATTACTGAGGCTGGGCCTGAGCGATATTTTATTACTAATGCATTGGGAAAATTAGGTTTGATTTGTACGCTAAGTAAAAATGAAACTAGGATATTAGGTAATGATTTTTATCCAGGGGCTTTAGATGTTATTGTGCCATGTGATTGTCGATTGTTTATTAATGGAGAGGTTAGGGTAGGTGAAATGTACCCATGTGATGCTGATTCGAAAGCTAAGATTGATGTCATTAGAGTCATTCCAGCTGCTTGGTCTAAAGTTAAAAAGTTACATTTTTCTTCACACTCCTCATTTAGACAGATGATTTTTCCATCTTTTAATGATTGTTTAGCAGAAGACTGGACCAAATCGATCCCTTATTTAAATATTTCATTAAAGAGGTCCGAAGATATAGGTAGTGAAGTTGATTTGAAAGAACCAGTGGGTTATGAGAATTTTTGGATAAGGAATTTCCAATCGATTGCATTGGGCATGATTATTGTGGTGTTAACAGTTATTGTTGTACGAAACCCATTTCTGATTGGCATTGGTGTTATGCCCAGAGTAGCTGCTGAGAGCTTGGATACCGTGGTTGCCTTAGAGATTGCACCCACAGTGGTGATTGTGTTGTTAACCCTAGTGTTTTTGTGCTGCGTCTTAGTAAGATTTTTCAGAAATCGACGAAAGAGTGCCGAGGTGAGGGCACCCATGGAACCCCAAGGAGGAGAGCAGTTCTGTCCAGTGGTTGGTCTGGAGGAGAGGCTTAGGGGTTTGTATCGAATCCCTGTAACGATGCGAGATAGGGATGGAAAGAAATCGAGTTTGTGGCTTTCAATTCAGGAGGATCAGAGCTCTTGAATTTTCTGTTTTGGGTTTGATTGTCGGGCCAAGGTGGTCAGAAACACTTGAGTGATAGGATTTAATTGTTGTTATTGTCTATCCTATATAAGTAGAGACATGAACTTTTCGCGAAAAGAAATTTGCCTCACTTTGTGTTAGTGACTTGTGTGCACGTCTGCAGACTTGCTTCACGGTGAGAGATTGGATGTTTTGACATTCGTGTGTCGTGGGGTTTTACACGGAAATCACAGACGTGTGGTGTTACAGTAACCTTATTGTGATTGGTACAGTCAAATGAGAAACCTCACAGTTCAAAGGCACGCTGCCAATATCTATGAAGCAGAACTGCAGACATGCACATAAGGTACTGGAACAAATTGGGGCAAAATTATTTTCGCGAAAAGTTCATGTCTCTATATATAAGACATTAAGATTCTCGAGTCTTGGTAGATTTTTGTGTGGAATGGGGCTAAAGATTCAGAATGCCCAGTAATGATCTTTTTTTTTGTTGTCATAAAGTTTGGTTATTGTTTTGCTCGAAGTGAGCTGATATGGTGGAACGTTTGGTGGCACTATACATAGTTAAGGTGATGAATGAAAAGAACTGGCTGAGGGAATACCAACATGGTTTCAGAGAAGGGTACTCATGTGAGACTCAGTTGGCCGGTCTGTTGGAGGACCTGGTGAAAGCTGTTGATGAAGGAAAGCAAGTGGATGCCTGTTTATTTGACTTTGAAAAGGCCTTTGACAAGGTGCCTCATGGGAAACTTATGCAAAAGGTGGATGACCTATTAGAAGACAAGAGGTTGGTAGGGTGGATAGGAGATTTCCTCAAGGGAAGGTTTCAGAGAGTGAAAGTGGGGGGTACTGTGTCAATTGAGGGAAAGGTCTCTTCAGGGGTGCCACAGCGGAGTGTGCTAGGTCCGATATTGTTTACAATAATTGTCAATGATATAGGTTTGGAGGTTACCAGCAGAATACGATTATTCGCTGATGATTGTGTGCTCTATTCAGTGGTGGGGCGTGAGAACAAGCTACAGGAATATGTTGAGCAGATAAGGCTGTGGACACTTGAAAACAAAATGAAGATAAATGTTAGAAAAACTAAACTAGTGCGGTTTACAAGGAAAAGGCAAAAGAGCAGGGAAGTCTATAGTTGGGCAGGGCAGGAAATAGGCGAGGCATCCGAGTATAAGTACCTAGGAGTTGTTCTGCATGAAAATCTTGGGTGGAAAAGTCAAGTTCAGAGAGTGGTCGCAAAGGGTAGGAAAGTGCTAGGAATGATGGGTAGGATATTAAGAAGAACCAACTCAGAGGTGAAGGAGAAGGCCTACAATACCATGGTCCGGCCTGTTCTTGAGTACGCTGCAGCTGAGTGGGACCCCCATATTGAGGTAGAGGTGAAGGAGCTAGAGAAGGTGCAGAGAAGGGCAGCCAGATGGGTGAAGGGTAAGTGGAGAAGACGAGGGCAGAATGGAGAGGATGAAAGTAGTTTCAGGCCATCAGTGATGATGAGGGATATGGGATGGAACTCACTGAAGGATAGGAGGAGGGTGGAAAGACTAGTTAGGATGTATAAGATAGTGGAACGGGACGAAGGATGGAGTGCACTAGCTGAACATCTAGATAAGGGTGGATATAGGGGTAGAGGCAACAACAGTAAAAAGATACAGCGGGTCTGGCGGAGGACGGGTCCGGGACTACAGTCAATGCTGGTTAGGACAGTCAGGGAGTGGAATTTGTTGCAGGAGGATGTGGTGTCGTTGAGGGGTGTGGGACAGTTTAGGAGGGCTTTGGAGAGGATGTTGTAGGGGTGTTGGATGCTTTCCACCGGGCGCTTGCCCAATAGCAAGAAAATATTATTATTATTATTTAAAATAGGAGAATAATTATGCTGAAAATCAGATTGTATTATTGAAATAATTGTTTTGCCAGTGAAGGCATTTGATGGTGCAATAGAGGCATCGATTTTATAGATTTTGTTTTTGATAATGTTGTTGTAAATATAGGCGAACGCCAGTCAAAATGATGATAAATGTTGTAGTAGTTAGGTATAACTACACCAGAGGATAAACGTTATATTTATTCGATGTAAATGAGCAGTGGTTAAATGTTTTTAGTAATTATATGTAAATAAGAAACAGATGATGGTAAGGGAAGTTGAGAAAATCCCAGAACACAGAGATGTTTAATTTGTTTTTGAGAAAACAGAGCTCAAGGGAATGATGAGGATGCTAAGAGTAACTTTGGTTGTATATTTTTGGGAGAGCATTGATGTACAGTCAGTTGTTGATAATATTTCTTCTTATTGAGTAATGGTTTTTTTATATGTCCAGTATTGAAAAGCTTAAGTAAGGGGAGGGTTGAGACAGCTCAAATCCTTTTACTTTTTGAATACATTGTATTCCATAACCTCAGATATCCTTAATTTATTTAAATTCTGTGATGGACACTTTAAGAAGTGCAAGATTGCGTGAATGGTGTGGCAGAACTCTCTTTAACTGGTGAGGAGGGCTTCGGTACCAGAAGTGTTTAGTGATGCTAGCCGAAGGACTTTGGTTTTTCTTTCAAAGCAAGAGACATTCGTCAGATGTGGGTTGTCATTGTCTCTACACCCACTGGATGGTTCAGGATGGTTCCTGATTATACTTCTTCAACCCCCTTGCACCCGAGAGCCTGTCACAAGTTTTCGATGGGTCTCTGCAGAGTGAGAAGATGGTCTAGGTGCACTTGGAGGTGTACCAACTTCTCGAAGGATGTGTTTGTCGAGCCAGGGCGGCCGGCAGCAAAGGAAGAAGAGGTTCTTGTCAATGTTGCAGCCCAGGAGGGTTATGGTGATTGGAAGAAACGAGAGGTGAGCCTAGGGTTGGCTGCCTCAGAAGAAGATGATAGTCATCTAGCCAAAGTGGTCGACGACAATGTGGACGATTGACCACATTTCTGAATAACGAAGCTTAGTGAATCTTGAACTGTGGAGTAGTGCTGGTCTGGACACCCTTAAGTGATCGGCTTTGTAAGAGAAAGGACTGTATCGAAGAGCATACCATCCTACACCCTTTAATTATTTTTATTTATTTTTTTTGGATCCATTAACCTTGTCGATATTCCTATGTTTTCTTTGTACTGTCTATAAGTATAGTGTTAGCTTTATAATGTGGGTGGGATGTAACAATTAAAAGGGACTTTGTTGATGTTGTTGTATGTTTAATGTGGAGATGCCTCATCTTTCCTTTGGGATGAAAACTTTTGATTTTGCATTAATTTGAGGTAGTTAAATATTTTGTTAATTTTGTGAAGTTGATACTGGTCTGGACTTATGTTATAGCGTGGCTGAGGTGAGCTGACTGGTTCGTGCCACGCCTGGATGTTGAGCACTGTGACGACCTGGAGACTCAATCGGCCGCAATACAGTGATGATCATTCAATACCATCTTATAGTGCCAGATCTCCTGGATGTTATGCAAGCTCTTCAAGGCAGACGTTGCACCGAATCATCAAGTTGATTGTCTTTAAATTATTTTGGCTTTTGTACACACACAGCATTAAAGACATTACCTGGATTATACAAGAAAATACAAAGGACACTGATTTAACCGAAAGTAATGTGAGAGAGTTCCCGCCTTAGAGACTTTTTAATATTTTTTTTATTATCATCCAAGAATGTAATAAGTATGTTCGACAATTTCATTTTTTTCTTTACGTAATATACGGGGTAGAGCTTGATGAACTTAAAATGTCAATTCGTGGCCCTATTTTATTACATTCTTAACTTTTAATTGAGGGTCAAGACAAGGTGAAATTCAGACGTGAACTAATATAAATCAAGATATGATAACAAAATTAATTTATTATTGTACAAACCTAGACCCACCTAATACAAAGTACAATTTGTGAGACCACAAATTTTCACTAGCCGAGGAAGAAATGTTACGGGGTTTTTTTGTCAGTTAGTTTGTTTTTGTGAATTTTTTGTTTTTTCTTTTTTCGCGGAGATTTTGCTTTTTTATGCGGACTTATAAACTTTTCAATGTCGTGTTGGTGTTTTAATTATACTTTCATTTGAACTTAATAATTGTTATACCGGGTAAGGTTTTATATTAGTTGGCTTTCGTGAGAGAGAGGCAGGCAGGCAGAGCATGTATTTTCTGCTGACAGGTGAGTTAGGCTCATGTAGCATATGCCAGTGAAGTGTGGGACGAGGCAGTATTCGTTATCGGAGACTGTAGCATAACAAGGCGTGGGACGCTGAGACCGCATTCGGAGTTAGTTATCGTGAAGCAAGTACGTGACCGATGGACTTGGAGCCGGAGAAGCGCGCTGACGTTAGGAGCCGATAGGATATCTGAACGGGCTGTAAGATGTGTTTAGTCGTGTGGGTTACCACCAGGAACGGGGAAGATTTTCTCAGGTACGGAGTGCTGACCGGCTGCAGACGGTGCAAGTGCCCTGTACTTGGGACGGTAGACGGTATAGGCGAATGAGAGTTGAGGACGAAGGTAGCATAGGCGGGGCTTGACTGCGGAGATTCCCGAAGCAAGAGATCGGTTCGGGAGTTGTCGTGTTGGCCGAGGCGAGCGAGTGACGTGATTGGAGTGTTGTGATGGCGGCGACGAGCGACGGACGTGTTTGACGGTGGTTGCAGTGTTTCTGGTGTTCAAGTCTGGAGTGATGGACTTCGAGATGTGATGAGCATTAACGTTGGTGTTAGTTAGTTAATAAGACGTTAGGCTAGTTTTTATGTAGGAGTAGTCGTGTGTAGAGGTTGACAGCAGGAGGATGTGACACGAATGGAAAGACTGCGCTTGAAACTCCGGAGGTGTTTACAGGTAGGTCGACAATCATGTTGAAGACTGTAGTACACAGTAGCTGCGCGATGAGAGGTGGCAAGCTTAAGATGTTGCGAGCTCACACCTAAAATGTTCTCTCAGTAGGCGCGACAATGATATTTCTTTTCAAATTTCTTTTAAAAATAAATTGCATTAATTGTAACTTGTTGTTCAGTAACTAGTATCTATCTCTTCCTTAACTTTTAGTTTGTCTTCGGTTTGGTTATTTCGTTCAGTGTAACTTATGTATATCATGGTCACCCTTAAGATTCGGTGTTGTCTGGTACAGATGATAGAGAAGTATGTTTTGTTTGCGGAGTAATAGAGACGCGGTAGTGTTGGCCGGTCTGTATGTTTATATCTCGTGGCCTGAGAGATTTCTGGTTTAAAGTAATGTCGTGATGTTGTTATGCCTCTACTGGAGGTCAGATATATTTGTTATGAAACTTAAAGGCGGGTTCACGAGCTCTACTTTTGTTTGTTTATAATGAGAGATATTTATAATATTCCAGTATGTCAAATCAAACTTTGTAACTGTTCTCTAGGTAGCGTGGAATGTTTTGACGCTCTTTTGTTTAAGGCCGTGTGAGGTCGAGTTTATAATAGTTCTTCTTTTTTTTTGTTGTTGTTATTGTTTGTTCACTACGGTAAAGCAGTAATCGCGCCGTCGTTTTAAATGGAATTCATCATTATTATTTTAAACTGTTTGATTATTTGTCTGTTATTGTTTTTAAGTTGTTGCGGTAAATAAAAATAAACCCATGGTTGTTATTTGAAAGTATTCGTGTATATTTAAGAAGTTTGTCCTTGCAGTCAACTATAGTGGTAATTGTTTTGAATAGTTTAGTACACTAACTTTATTAGTATAACGAC
>PNEQ01056345.1:0-66449 GCA_003012365.1 Medauroidea extradentata
CCTTGCCTCCCCCCGCCCAAATCTGAATACCAGGCCGTGGTTAAAAAATTAAAAATATATTTGAAGTGTTACATTGATAATACAAAATTTAATACGAATTCGAAAATAAGCTACATAGTTCTTTAATTATTTTTTTTGCAGGACATTTTCCAGGGATAGTACAAAATTTTACATATATATTGTTAAAATTTGTATATATTATAACAATGTTAAGTATTAAAATAATACTTACGTTTAGTCCCTGGAAAAATAGTACGAATTTTCAGTCAAGTTTAGGAAATTATTTTGTATTTCTCTGATTACATTCCTTTAATTTTTTTTGTAATCACCTTATTGCTTGTAGTATTCATCATTTTCAAATTATTTAATCGAGTAATTTTTTTCTTTACAACTCCTGAAAAACCTTGTGTATTTCGGGGACTCTGAAATAGGGTCTATATGATAAATTCAACGTGCTTGATTTTTTGCTGTCGAAATTTTCCTCTTTGATTTTTTTATTTGCGATTTATTAATTTTTTCAACCTTTTCTATGAACAAATCCTAGAAAAACCAATAAAAATGTTACTAGATGTTTGTGAATTTCTGATGGTGTATGGATAAATTTAGCTCTATAATATTTATTATCATATTTGTCGTTGGATTTACCATCTTCGATTTATTAACTTTTCAAGTGTTATATTTGAGACAAACAAAACATTGAGAAAATTCGTTGAATTTTAGATAGTTTGAAAGAAAGTTTGGATGTGTTAAATTAGGTTTTGGCTTTCTTAGTCGTCCGGTACCCAATTTTCATGTAAGATTTACTTAATAGAATTTTCCGGGACATATTCCGGCAAAATAGCACTGAATTTCAAGTGACGTTTGGTGTATTTCGGCTATGTTAATCTACTAATCTTTCTGCGAGTTATTGTGTAGTAAAAACGTTTCGAGAAATCGATCACCACACAAAATGACTGGGCCATGAAGCACAGCTGTATTTCAAGGGAAGCGGCATAAGACGCAATTACACACCTTGAGCGCTTAGAATTTACATGTCTGCAAGAATAAACCAAATTAAAACATGTTGGTATTAATGAAGTCGTGTTATTGCAGAATTCGTTACTAGGTGAAATCTACTGGCTAGAGATATACCTAGTGACTGATGTCATAGTGAACCAAGTAAATTTTCTTAAATGGTCGGAAAAATAAGTTTCAATTTAGACCAGAATCTTAAACTTTAGTATTGGTATGAATGATGCAATCTTTATAACACCAATAGGCCGTTCTTATTTAGTCGTACATACATGTAATTCGTGGTAAAAGAAAACAATTTCCATGTTTCAGGACTTGGTACTCTCCAGTTGTGTACAGTCCCTGCCTAGTACTTCTTCCACTGGAACACATCCCCACTTCGTCGCTGCAGATAGCTTGTACTGTGCGCTGGGAAAACAGACTAAAAGAAAGACGCGGCGAGGAAGAGTGTGGATGACGTATAGGCCCGGAGGTTGTACGTGTGAGTTATATGCCCCTGCGCCGACAGCAGGAAGTCGATTAAGCGGCTTGGCATCTCGCGAATACCATTATTCCTTGCCCCGGCTGTAAAAAGAGAAACACCGCTGATCCTCTAAACGGAAACCTCGTCCTCTTTGTCGGCTGTGCCGGCGGCACTTGCCTCGCCTCTGCTGAGAGGAGGAGCTGACGATACTGCCGGCGCCAACTGGGGTGAGATGAGATATTTTGGTCAGTGCTTAACATCGAGCCATTCAACGATGGTGAGGAGTGATGAGGGGAGTATGGTGCAGCACCGGAATGAAGGGGCGGGAGAAACAAGTGATCCCCGAGAAAACCCGCCGACCAGAGGCATCGTCCGCCACGATTCCCACATGCAAAAATCCGGGGAACGGCCCCGCCGGGAGCCGAACCCGTGTCGTCTTGGTGGGAGGCGAATAGTCTGTGCCAACTGGGTTCTTTGTGTTATGGTCACTGGCGCTCTATAGGGGAGGAGGAAGGTTGGGGGTCGAAACACCATCCCGAAAACGCTTGAAAATTTTTTGAATAATACTAATTTTTCTATAAGATAATATTACCGTTTTGGGTTTGGTGTTACTTCATAACATTGCTAGAATCGGAACCCCACTAACCCACCCCTCCCGAAATACAATCCTAGCTATGGTCCTATCTCACACACCCCGATCAAAAATCCTGGCTGTGCCTCTGGTTCTGATGCAGTTGGAGCTGCCGATAACCTTCCCAACTGTCGTTGCAAGCATCTCAACTTGCCAGTTCAAGCCTGCCTATACATAGCTATCTCTCCGTTTGCTGCTGATATAAACGTCCAGTAAAAGGCCAAATGTAACATGATCGGCACTCAGCGATCTCAGCAGATGAACATCTGCATTTAAACATGGTCAATTGCGTCATTATACACTACAAAAAATATTTAATGTAAGTAATTGCCATTAAATTCCTAATACACGTTCTTTCAAAAATCAGTTTCTTTAAATTAAACATGAGACAGTGTAGCAAAACTCAAAAATAAAATAACTAAAAAGCGGGCATTAAAATATGTAAATGCTAATGTTATAAAGAAAAGTAATTTTGTATAAAGGTAAATTATGTGAAGACTAGTAAACAAAGAAAATGTTAAATAGAGGCCTGTCAATACTGGGTTTAATTAAAATCGTTTTGTGATGTTTTGGGGGATGAAAGGTTTCGCCGTTGTGAAGCTTCCCAACGTTGCAAAGAGTACGCTCAATCGTTTTGACTCGGCTATGTTAACTTAATTACTTTTAATACCGAAATTATAATTTTACTTAATCGTTTTATTGTTCCTATTGCATGATGTCTTGGACAAGAATATACATACTGACACCATAAACCAGGTAAATTTAAGTAACTGGAATTCCAGTTTAACCAACTACAAAAGTCATACGCAAACAGGATTCATTGTCAGTCAGTGGTCGAGGGAGTAGATACAGCATCTTTGTCAGCACATATGAACAGCTGCATGCACATGTTGTAGGGGACACATTACCTTCCACGACGTTATGCAACGTGTTGCATGCACGAGCGACCGGTCATTACAGAGGGCGACGCCAGTCATTGGTCGTTAAGACCGGTTCTCTCCGTGCACTGAACCACGTCGAGCTGTGCCCGAGTATGCACGAGTCAATTAAACCTCCGTTGTGCAGCTGGCGCCTCTCAGTTTATGAATAAAAGTCGCTGTACAGCTCTGGCTAATGAATGGGTACAGACCTACAAATTTCGCGTTGTTATCTGACAGCAGACTCGACTCCAAACTGCTATGTGGTCGTCTAACTTCCGTTGATGGCCAGCAGTTTGTGTGGCGAGCCCGGAGGTCTTTTTTAATCGATGCTATATTAAGAGGGGTCTTCGCCGGTGCCGAATTTCCACCTTTGATGCGTAGGAATAGTGTAGCGATAAGAGCCAGTGTCTCACGCTTGACAAGACGCATATCGCCTCTATTCGCAGCGCACCAAACTGGTGTGCAAGGTTTTCCTTCTAGTCTTTTTCCTATGGGACTTTAAGCGGTGACCAGAAATTTTGTTTTTGAATAGTATGAAGTAAAGACCCATCGCATGCCTCTCGCTTTGCACGTTACGAATCCGGGTAGTATTTTCGGAGATAGTTTTTTTAAGCAATTTTGAGAGTCCCGAAAATCATGTTTCTGACAAGCATGCTGAATTTTTGAAAACATAGAAGCATAGCTTCAAGTGTACGTTCTTTTCGTAGATAAACATAATGTGGATAAGTTAAGCGGTTTCGCGTAAAAAAGAATACGCGTGACACGCTGCAACGCCGTCATGCGCCAGTCGAGGACTCCTCTTAAGGTTGAAGTAGAGTCAAATTCCTCACAGTTCTACAACCATTAATACAGTAAGTGCATAGCTCCATAAAATTGATCCAGGTACTGCTAGAATAATCCGAAATTATTGATTTAAATTTGATATAAAAGAGGAATGAGTGTAGTTTATTACAGTTTGAAATAAACCTCTGCAACATAATTATTTAATACATAAATAAATTATTAATTACTAAACAAAAAATTTGAATTTATGCACTAAGAGTAAAGGATTTCCAGTCTATATGTAAAATACCTAAAATACCTACTATTTTATAGTGCGGGACCACAAAGATATTAAGACCCGGAGCCAATGACATCACGGATGTGTTCCTGTGAGTATAGGCCAGTGAATTATAGACTGTTGCCAAATAATAACCCGAAAATGGCACGTTTTTATTAACGGATGTTTTCATAAACTTGAATTTTCCATCATTCAGAACTGACTCTCCTTGAAACAATTAGCAAGTCATAACACATGATAATTCTTGTGTGATTTTGTTAGAGCTTACTTATAAATGACAATATTCTGTGCATATAAATTTGTTGTATCAGACAATTTACTTAGCAAAACATAAATATTCATAGTTCATTATTTAATTGATAAGTGCCAGTTATTATCCATAATACTTCAGTCGTCAAAGTATAAGTTTAACATACACTGTAAAGATTCATAGTCACATCCTTGCATTGCCGCAAGATGGTTTCCATCACTAATCCTTTTGAGGAAAAAAACTGATCTCGTGGATCCAGTCAGCATCCTAAATAAAGAAGTCATCCGGAGTATACTATCTTTAAAGGAAGAAAGCACACCTAGTGAAAAAAAATTTTATACAACATAATGTTAACCCTCACATAAATAACAAATATGCGATCTGCAAAAAATGGTGGAAAAATTGTAAAGCTTAGTGGCAACATATAATGGAAACGTGTACAAGAATACAATAAATGGGACTAACACTGCATCTGGAAGGATATGATGTCAAGTCACCATAACTTCTAAGAGAGTCTTAGGCGCAAATTACTACGCTGGTGAGCAGTTTTCCTCATCGGCAACTCGTCTTTACGAGATATTCAGAGGTGACCATATAATTATATGACGTGACATTCAAGATAAAGGTGTATTGAATACGTCTGTACTTTTCAAAAGATTGCGCGCCAAGACATTCATACATACAAGGGACCACAAAAACACCAACTCCCATCTTTTTCGGCAGCTTGAAAATGAATTTACAAATACATGCAGGAGCTGAAAAAAAAAGTATACACGTATGTAACGTTCTTTGAATGTTATTCCTAAGCAGACATAACATACATACGTTGGGAACTTTCCAGATAATATTGTAACCGCCGAAGCTCTCCACACCGTTTGGCGGCGGTGACCTAAGGCGCTTACGGAAACTACTTCGGATCCACTCAATAGCGGGTAAATCGGTCGAAAACGTCATGTGACGAAGATCTACCGGCGGCGGTTGAGAACTCACTCGATCCCGTCGCCGGATCCAAGTAGATCTACTCTGCTCAAGAGCAGAAAAGCGCGCGTAAATGTAAACATACAGACTCCCGCATATGTACAAAATATAAAATAAGTTGTAAGGTGGTTTGAGTGCATTTTCACGGAAAATACGATGTCGGATCGTAGTATTTTTGTTGAACGAGAAGTCTGGGGCAGTTTATCAAGTACAAATATCGTCAGAGTACGTAATTCAGATATGGAATAAATTATCATTTCTAGTACGCAGATTTAACGCTACATACGTATATTATACCAGCACAAAAGGATATGCTGCACATGGTCTAATAACTTAGGTCTGCCAGACTGGCGACTGAAATTACAGCTTCTGCAGATTTTGTCAAATTTTTTAAAAGGCTGCCTGGATACTACTCATTAGATTTGTGACCGCTCGTGGTCGGCGGGTTTTTACTGGGATCTGCCGTCCCCCCCCCCCTTAGTTTCAGCGCTAATGACCTCGATGTTGGGCTCTGACCAAATATCCCTCAGTTGCTGCTCGGAAAAACTCTATGAAAATTATGTTTAAAAAAACAGACGGACAGTAATGATATTTTGGCCAGCACATAGGAGGCCGCCTGCTCAAGCCGTCGGATGGCGTGCAGAGCTTCTGTCATTACATGCTTACATGACAACTGGCCAGCGTGTGTAAGTTATGACTATTCAAAGAACATGACACCCGTATATACCCAGTTGAGGTCCTCCACTTATCTGTACAGTTTACTTTCACGCAGCTTGAATTGGCGGAAATGAGATTATCTCACATATCACGTCGTAAATAAAAGGGCCACCGTAGGATGTCTCACAGAGGCGAGTTGTCGATGACAAGACTGCACACCAGTTCTGTAACTTGCGTCTAGAGGCTAGGTGCAGGAGTGGTACGCGTATTGTGTCACCCTTATTGCGTCCGCACTTCCAGGCACCGACCGCTTAAAATACATTCACCCAAGAGGTCACCTTAACGCTGGTGAGATGGGGCAGGAAACGATTATAAAGCAGCACCGAAATGAAGGGGAGGGGGAAACTGGAGACCCTCGAGAAAACCCGCCGATAAGCGACATCTTCCAGCATGATACCAACGTACTATAACCCGGATCGACTCTGTTGGGAATCAAACCCGGATCGTTGCGGTGGGAGTTGAGCGACCTAGCTAGCCACTGTGCCAGCCATGGCCCCACAAAATAATACTTTAAGACATTCACAGACTCTTTTAACTATCCTCGGCATCTCGGGAAGTAGAAGGACGTAACGTACGAGGGAGACAACATTACTCGAAATACGACAGGGTTAAAGAGAATGTATCATCCGTTATCGTCCAAGAAAACCGTATTAAAATTACTTCACCATTAGAATTTTAAAAATATATATAAACAAACGTAACATAAGTGAAGGAGTAATTTTCTTTTCAATCGTTACTTTTATGAGTACTTAAAACTAAAAATACCAACCATCACAAGAATAATCTGCACTGACAAAACATCGACCAAAGACACTTTTCTGTACAGCTGTTGGAATGGACGACTTGAAGTACACTCCCCCTGACGTCACCGCAGGGGAAATACTGTGGGAAACAAAGCTTGTTTACAAACATGCTGATTTGTTATTTGGTAATTGCAGAAAGCAAAAATGTTGCGCATTCATAGATTTGTACGCAAGGGTAAACATTAGTAGTTTCAATTTCATGGTTAAGATACGCAAATACGTAAGATTAATGTTTACCTGAAAAAGAGGCAAATTCCAAACAAATAATAAATTTTCTTGACGTACATCTCATCTGGGACATGTGAAGCCAAACAGCTAAACGAAGGTTATGTTCAGCTGCGGTATCCATGGATATAGGAATTGTATCCCACACCTGACTGAAGCTCCGCCTCTTTTCAAGTCGTCCATTGCTTTATTTCATTCAACTAATTTCTGCTGTAATGATATTATACTCCGAGGCGCAGCAAGTGAGTTAAAGATTCATATGCACACCGCAGTAAGAAGATTGATGCATGCTATTCATTTTATTTTTAAAGTTGTAATACAGTGCGCATAACATTTTTAAACACATTTTAATTTGTATGGTACACATTTTTTAAAGTTTTAAAACTTATTTGTTTCAATTTACGGCCTATAGAATTTATTTTACAACTATAAAAAGGAAAGTACCATTATTAAATTAGGTATTTCTTATAAAAATCAAGTAGTTGGATACTAGTAATGACTTGACTTATATAAAATCAAATGTGAAACGATTTTCCAGCAGAAATTATAAAATAACTGAAAAATAATGTTGTCCACAAAAATAGGCAAATGTCTTTACAAAATATCGTTTCAGTGTAGGCAACTACTGTGAAATCAATAATAGAAGTACTTCAAGTGAATTTGTAACATAAAAGTTTTTATTTCCATTGTGTCCCTCAGTAATTATGATATGATATAAAACACGTGTTCTGTAGCGGGAGTACTGGAAGTGTGCGCGAACTTGTAAAGTCCTCATAAACAAATCACGAATACAGTTACAACTGCCAGTTTCGCAGTCAGGTTACGTAACTTCAAGAAAGTAAGTGCCCTCTCTACCATGTGTAGTTTAACTCCTGGCACCAGTGCCCTTAAACATCAAAATAGACACACGTGCTAATAGCGTATCGTGTTTCTGGCTGAGTCACCTGTTGCATACTCGGTATTGAAAGGTAGCCTGTCGAGAGGACGGCTGGACTACTCAATCCTCAATAAATTCTGAACTACTCATCAACATTCGAAGAAATTATTTTGCCGAATAGATATTTTATCAGTGGACGTTTCTTTATGTAGCACTATGCGGTAGAAATATTTTCTTTCGAGTAAAAAATTAAAAAAAAAAGTTTTAGAAAAATAAGGGCTTGAAACCACTATAACTACAAAAAATTAAAACTGGCATTTTTAAAATTCTTTAATAAGATAATATCTAGGCCTCTATAATAACTGAATTTCAAAAATATACGCGTTTTCATTTGAAAATAATTTTAACATCCGTAAACTTATCGTGTAGAGATTTTCGGACAGTAAAATTATTTTCAAATAAAAAACGCGAGTATGTTTAGAAATTCTGTAATTATAGAGGCATATGTATTATCACCTTGAAAATTATAAAATTCCACTTTTCCATTTTTGTAGATTTTGTGATTTCTTACTCTTATTTTTCAAAAAACCGTTTTTGATTGTTTACTCGAAAGTAAAGCGTACTACCACATAGTGACATATAAATAAACGTTCGCTGATGAAATATCTACTCGGCAAAAACATGCAGATTTTATTGACAATTTAGTACTCCAGTAGTCCGCTCGACATCGTATATTTCCATATCCCTTACGTTGGACGTATTTTGCACGTTCTAGGAAGTGGTAAGGACGACACAAAACGCGAATCACGCCTCACCCTAGCCTTTAGGCACAAGTCACTGGACTGACGTGTTGTCTTCTCCCAGACAACTAGCCTGTATCATACATTCTGTGGTAACCCTTTATGCAAAGGGATACTGTACACTCATACTCCGTTAATGGTTCTAACACAGCGAGCAGTAACCAGGCCACCCGGCCAGGAATTACATAATATTAAACATAAGTTGCTGCAAACTGCAAGACAGAACTCCCCACTCCAACAGCGGTACGAGTTGCCACACAGGGCGCGATAAAGGGGCGTGTCACGCTACCTACGAGGTCTGTCTGCCCCATATCGTCGCCAGGACCATTTCACTACCAAGATGCACCACGACGTCCAGATCTACGACGTGCCGATCAGCCTTGGCATCATTAACAAGGTGGGACTGTCATCGCCGTTACTAAATTGAGTGGCTCATAAGTAATCTTAAATATATATATATATATATATATATATATATATATATATATATATATATATATATATATATATATAGACCTCTAACTATTCTTGCCTCTCCCCGTAAAGAACATCGTAAAAGTAATGTAATATAAATTAAAGCCGTACCTGATATTTAGACTGCGAGTCTCTTTTATATTGCCAGATTCCCAAATTATATAAAGTATAATAAACTGTACGTTTTACGTAAATACTCTACCAATTACCAAATAACAAGAAGGAGTAACAATAGGACCGTAAAAGCACCAGTTTTCGCAAAGTTTCGGCAGCGCGAAACTGTATTCTAGAGATAAATGGATGAGCTTAAATTAATATACACGCGTTCAACGTTGTTTGAATGTTTCTTAGAAGATATCACTTAGGCACGCTGAGTAGCCTTCGAATATTTTTGCTGTAACAGCCGACGCTCCGCGCACCGGTCCTCGGCTTTCATGTAGCAAAAATGTTTAATTAATATTTCTACAACATAGCATTAGTTTTGTTGACGTTGCTTAAGGCTATATTTCCCACTTGTGTAAAATTTTACTTCACATAGTCATCCCATTGCGGCGTGTCGAAGTAACAATTTGCACGTTACGGAAACATACAAATAACAAACACAACCCAAATGAAATCATTCATACTGAAATTAGATATTAGCCTATTTGTTGTATGCTTAAATATTTAAAAACATACAACACAATCCTTCTGTATTCCTTAAAATTGTTCTAATGAAGAACATCGCCATCATTTTCAGATTTTTAAAAATAAAAAGGAATTTTGTTGTATGTTTTTAAATCTTTTAGCATAGGCGTATAACTTAAATACATCTTATTTTAGTGGGGATTATTTAATTTGAGTATGTCTGTTTTTGTTATTTGTATGTCCCCATAACTTGCAAATTTTGAATTTGTCATGATTTTAAGAGGTAAATTGTTTGACATGTAGAAAATGTAGTCACAAGTAACATCTACAAAACTAACTCTATGTCTAAAGTATTGCCACATGAACACACTTAATGTGGAACATCCACCCGCCATCTTGTATGAACATAAATTTTGTAACATTTTTCTCAGATTTATTTTGTACATTCGGCCATGATAGGTGTAGAAAATTATGTGGTGGAAAGTATTAATAAAACGTTAATAAAATGGTTACATTAATCTGACTTGTAAAACTGCAGAAATTTAATTTAAAACTAGAATCCGGGCAAGTAATGTTCTACGCCATATAATTTCTGAATGTACTTTAGTCGAACAAAGGTATCAGCAAAATTAAATAAATACGAGACAGCAGCTGATGTTCCACATTAAGAGCATATGTACGTGTCGCATGAACATGCTGTATCGTGCCACGTTTATTATTCCTACACAAGTCCAATTATTTACATCCAATATGTTCGTCTTCTAAAACAAAACAAACAACAACAGAATGCTTCTACAATTTTACAATTGCCGCACTCTTATTAAGAACACTATTTTGAAGCCCCGAAAAATGACTAAAAACTGTTTCTTACACTGCGGTGACCAGAAAAATACCGCCCACATTCGTAAATCACAACACTAGAAGCACGCGTTGGATTTACTACCAACTTTCCAGAAATAAACCTGTAGAGTTGCGGCTTATAGAAAAATCTTCAGGGAACTCCTCACCTGCGTTGTAAATGTGTTTGGGCGAGTTGCAATTATTAACTTTGTTGACGAAACTACTTATAATGTATCACACTCGTTTAGCTACGAAAAGAACACGCCTTTAATGTTTTGTTAGATTCAGTTTAAAATTACGGTACGTTTGTTAGAAAGACGATTTTCGGGGTTTCTTTAGACTGCGGTGTTCTGGGAAAATAAACCAGATTCGGAAAACATAGCTGCAGTACAACATGTGGCCACACTTCCCACAGATAACATGAGAGTATAAAACACCGTGCGTCAGCTGAGTAGCTTGCGTGTCAAGGTGGTTTTGCATACTAGGGACTTTTAATATTTGTGCACGTGTGACCATATTAATGGAGGTTGTTTACCATTGAATCTTTAATTACTGGCCAAAAGCATTCTCCGCGAAAGGCCATACGATAAAAGGGAGACATTGAAATAGCCTGCCGTTTGGATTCTAGTCTGTTGGCATAAAATAACGTGAATTTTGCACGTCTATGTGCATTATACGCCGGTCAGGAGTACCTTGAGCACTGTATTGAGTTTGTGCCACACATATACAAACTAAGTCTGTCTAGACAGACACATTAAGAGCCGTTTTAAGTGTGAAAAATTCATAATTTCATATTTGTTCTGAAGTATTAATTTAGGACTGCGCTGATTAAAGAGAGTGAAAAGGGGGGAGGGGGCTGATCAATAACACCTTGGGTTTATTCGTGTTCTCTCGGTAACTTCAGTTTCGGTAAATGTATCAACATTTTTGGCACGACAAGGTACAGACAAAAGCTTCACAGATATTCTAGCACTATTGCATTCTCGATATCTTCATTGTTTGTAACGGGAAACAGTTGAAAAGAAAATGTGATTGCTTTACGCGAACGACTTCAGAAGACATAAGGGAACGTATGGGTTCTAAAAAGTGAACTAAACGATAAACTGCGCCCTGTCGACGTGCAAAACTTTAAATGATCTTTTATTTATGAGGGAACCCACAGTTACAAGTTAATGGCGATCAATGCCCCTTTAGTCGGGAAGGTCGAGAACCGGCTCACGAAACACGTATTTCTCGTGCAGAATGTCATTAAAGCGCTGCAGCCATCCTCAGTGACGGAGAGCACTTTCTACAATGTTCCAGTCCCGTGGCTTTCTCCTTGCACTGCCGCATAAAACTACTTCTTATACTATATCAGAGTAACTCTTGTATGAAAGTCTTTTCTCACGTACTCTTGTAGCTGTACCTCGTTGATAATGCGCCTGAGGCAAGGTGTCTCGAGCGAGCTGTATCCCACCGCAGAGGTGAGGCCATTGTTCTAGGAGGTTAATCTCGCTGCTGGGATCTCTCTCGTGGTACGGACAATTTGCATGCCAACATCTCCGGCGGCAGAGACTCAACAGGCCGCCCGCCGCTCCTTGCCACAGTTGGCATTCTACACTGATTATGAAAATATTTTTTTATAGCAACATAATTTTCAAATCAAAAAATATTTTCGTTTTTTTTATCACAAATATGTCATAATTTGTACCTAATTTTTTGGAAGCCATAACCCTAATATTTTTCCATATTTTTGTACCAAGATAACAGTTAAATTTGTTATTTTTGAAAATAAGTCAAGATCTATTTTCTTCGCACGATCAGTGAATTATTTTTCAAAACGCCTACACTGCATAGGTTGTGCATTATATAACTTCTCTTAGTCTTAAGTTTTTTGAAAAAATTTCATTACAAAGTTTTGAGTTTTTACACCAATATAAAAAAAACTACCTATAGCATGACCTTAACATAAAACAGTGAACAGTGAATATTCACAGTTTTCTAGCAACTTTTCACTGATTTAATTTGTTAAAATTGCCCTATTGGTAATCTGCAGAGAACTACAGATTGCATTAGCGAAGTTAACCCGATGATTAAATCAGACAAATTGAATAATTGAAAAAGTAAAGTAAAATATGTATGACCTCTCCCAGATGAACAAAAAAATTTGTGAATTCACAGTCAATGTAATTCTGTTTATTTTTATCTCCGAAGCTCAAGAAATGCATTCACCAAAATTAAAATTATTTATTGTTCCAGCGGAAAATTAAACCGACGACTCTTGGCAGCGGGTGTGCAAATTTCGTCCATAGTTTTCTAATACTAAATTGTTTGCAATTAACTGATATATTTTAGAAGTAGTGTAACGTCACAAAGAGCAACAAAGATAATTAAAGAAATATTAAACCTCAGATATTACACAGAAACCAAAGAACGAGAATACTTACCTACTGAGTACTCCAAGCAATAAATACCGTCCATTAGAGAGTAATTTACCAAACCACATCATTAACTAAAAAAAAAACAGCAAAATTAAGTTCTACACTTGTTTTGTAAATGGTCGAACAATTTTTCATTTAGACTTAGATCATGTGAATTTGTTGATGGCATTTTACTAACGAAACAGACTGCAGTGTTAAACTACAGAAGTAATGGTAGAAATTGTACTTACTAAACAGTAGTGAAATATAATAAGTAATTCAATTTGTTGCCTTAATATAATATTTTCGTTTGTTCAGTTTTTGAGCCATAACATTTATTCAAATTGTATTATCAAAATGTTCTCTTTGATAAAGCATAGGATATATTCTTGATAAACTGCTTGACATAAATAATAATGGAATATTTCATTAATTTGTATTGCATATTCATTGCAAGAGAAAAATAGGTTAACTTTCAAGAATTATCTTGTAATGATTCTGCTTGGCAAATTAACGAAAGGTTCCATTATTATTTATGTCCAGTAATATACCAAGAATATATCCTATATTTTGTCGACGAGAAATTTTTATACTACAATTTGAATAAATGTTATGGCTCAAAAACTGAAAATACGATAAAATTGTCTAACTCTCCTCCTTAAGACGAAAAATGAACTTTGCAGCTATTTGAATCTATTGAAATACCAATGACTCTAATTCCGACTGTAGTGGTTCTGCGTACCAACTTGTTCAATCTTATATGTATATTTCTGCCAAACATATCTCTTAGGAAAAGATTGTTAGTAAGTTAGTGTATTTTAGTCAGCAGTTCATCTGACTGCGGGATTGTGCAACCCACCTTCCACACAGTCGCTCTGAGTTTCTAGCGTGTATGCGTTTGTCGTACTTAGCGTCAAGTACGCTACAGTAACATTATAGCAAACACATCCTAACTAAAGACGTTACACAGTTAGCATGTGCGTCAACATGCTATCCGCGTAGTTCTATAATTTACATATTGACGGATAAAAAACGCTAACCCTCCAGGGACTCAAGAGCTGGCGCGCGGACAGCTAATAGGTCGTTGGGGATAAAGTGAGCACTAAAAATGTAACCTTTGAAAAATATCACTAGTTGTTATTGCATGTGATTCAACATTAGCGATAGTCCCCTTACAGCTTGTATGGTTGGCAGCGAAATTACGCAATTTAGTTCCCTGTATTTTCCATTTAAAAATAACAACAGAAACAAAATCAACCGGAATCGACATAATTATACTTTGTATAGTTAAAAAACTATTTTTATTAAACTGTATGGATTCATACTGGCTGCACAGTTTATCTCACACGCGCAAACATAAAGTGACGTGGCCAGAGAGGTTAGGCATGTCCCGTCGTTAGCCGTTACGCGCGGGAAGATACAAGTTGGCTGAAAATAGAACTTTAGCAGTGCCTTTTTGAGTGCTCACTTTATCCCGAACCTCATATAAAACTATCCTTGTATGCAGTGTTGTCACACTGAAGTTAGCGGTCTTCTACCAGAGCAGGACATGCCGCAGCTGACGACGAGGCAACACCGCAACGTAGAAGGGATGGAAAGTGACGGTGATGATCGTTGTGAGATATCTGGAGGAAACTCGTGCGACCCGCGAGCGCGGTGTGACTAGAGAGAGCTCTGTGACCTCCCAGAGAAGTGATACAGTCTCAAATGTGGTTAAGGCCACCGCCTACCTTCGTGCTAGAAGCTCAGAAGTGACGGAGCTATAAGGGCGACCTTGAAGCGTGCATCAAATGCCCGAATCGCCACAAAAACCGAGCACTGAACGACGCACAAGATTCCCGCAGATCCATGTTTACTATGGGACTTACGCGACGAATACATAATTTTATTGGTGGGATGTCTGTAGCAAAGTTCAGTGGACTTCTACATCCAACTTTTACATACACCGTGTTAGTACACCTTGAAGTACTGCAGTCTGCAATGGCTTAGGTACAGTGTTTTTAATGAGCATGGAGTCTAAACAGTGACATTCCGACCTTGTCCGAAGTGTGTTTATTTTCGTAAATTGGCATAATAGGTACAATTGAAATAGTTTAGTAAAAAAAAATCATTTCCCTGTACATTACAACGCATTTCAACCACGCACAGAAGAAAAAAAACTTTGTGGCGGCAACAAAATATTTGTGGGTATTTACCCTGCAAAATTTATTTTGTGGTTACCACAAAACCATTTTGCTAACCCCAATAAAATATTGTGGCCACCACAAACTTGTTTTGTGGTTACAACAAATAATTTTGCAGGGAAGACTACCTTCAAAATTTTTCTTTCAATGCGTGGCAGGCGCCCATTGTGCCAATGTCCGAAAAGATAACACACTTCGGGCAAAGACGGGATGTCATTGTTTAGACACAGTGCTCATTAAAAACACTGTTTCAAAGTCCTCCTACACATTGATAACAACGGCCCTTTCAGGCTTGCTGTACTTCAACATGTACTAACAGGACGTATGAGACACTCTGAAGCGTGCATTGAACTTTGCTTCAGAATTACCAACAATATGATTACATGTTCGCCGCTTAAACTATCTTAGTAAGTACTGAATTGCCGCGTTAACTAGTTCTCCGCTTGGCTTGTTGTGGAGATGCAGATTTTTATTCGCGTTCCAAGGTTGTACTTATAGCTTCGTTGCTTCTGATCCTCTAACGCGCAGGTAAGTTGAAGATAGTTTGGTGAGCGCTTAACACCGGTGTTTTCAGAGCAGGTGAGGTGAGATATGTAGCGTCGGAATGAAGGGGAGGGGGAAACGGGACATCCTCGAGAATACCCGCCGAGCAACAGCATCGTTCGGCGCTATTCTCACGTGAGAATATCCGTGTCGGCAATTACAACCAGTGGAATCGGGATTATTTGTAACACTGAACTGTGTCACTAGCGGAGTTCTTGGCTGAATTTTTTCAACATCATTAAGTGAAATAAATTTGTACTGTAAACTGTAAGTCACATTACTGTACATGTATCCAGAAACAAACGCTTAATATTAACACTACGCGAATCCTTGTCTTGATTGGATACGAAAATGTTAACAGCAAAAATATGTACATTTTACGTGCACAATGTGGCAACACTGCACAGAGAAAGTTCACTGTTGCACTCCACGGGTCAGGTAATGTTTTATGTATGTTGTGTAGAGTAAACGTAGAATCATGTTTGGACTGCTCGGGATTTTAACTTGTACCCATAATATGCATGCCAGAACAGTAGTAGTAAGATTAGTGAGATATATGTGGAGCGCAAGAAGGGGCTAACTACTGTGCTATGTTGTCACATTGTGCAAATCAAATATCATCGTACAGCATTTCGCCACTAACATTTTCGTATCCAATTTAGTCCAGGATTCGCATAGTGCGTGCTTTTAAGCGTTTGTTTCTGGACAACCTGCATAACGCAAACCATGTTTGTGAACTGTTAATTAGTCGATGTAATGTACAGTAAGAAGGGGTTACTGCATATGTGGGGAAAATTAGTACAGAACTTGGTGTTGGTATTTTTACCAATTGGCAAGGAAGTAGTAAATATTACTTGGGTTAGTATGATTTTAAAGGTAAACCGCGTTGGCACTTTTTTTTTTTTTCGTAAAGTGGCATGGAAACAAAAATGCTAAGGGAAAAGTATTGCAAAGTAACTCTGGTTTACAGCAACCGCTTTATATAACTAAGCAATGCTATCCCTCCTATCCCAAACATGTGTAAATTCTGGAAGTTTTCAATAGTTTTCAAAAACCCACCCGCAGTAATGCGAATTGTTTCGATAAACACAGCACATCCAGACACTAAGTTAGGACTTCAGAAACAGTAGGCCCAGTTGTTTTTAATTTTGCCAGAGGAAATACTATAGAAGACTCTGGTTTCAAAGATACAGGAGACGAAGAACGCTACAATAGTTTAAGGAGCCTGCCTGCCTCGCAGTTAAACTGCCCTACAGCCGGTTAGCAATAATCATTTATTCGCAAAACTACTATACTCGTGTTCAACGTACCCACCTACGAAAAGAAATCACATTTCATTTAAGGATTATAAAATAATTTGAAAAATCACGCATGTTGAAAATACTATCCCTGAGACCCCAACATGGTAAAAAAAAAAAACGGCCTCCTTGCACTGTTATATCACAAAACACACTGCTCTGACCGATACGAAACTACTTAAAAGGTGCATACGGTATACTTTAATACAAACTTTCCAACAGTAAAATAATAGGATCACCGCTTACAACTCCATAGTTCTAGCGATTAGACCGGAACACTACAGGCGTGTTTAGCGCCTTCCGCAGCATAAGGGCGGTGGGACACTGGCGCGCACGTTAAGAGTGGCTCTTACTGCGTCTTCGCTAACACCAGTGTCGAAGCGTGGCTGTGTTCCAAAGCAAACTACAGTATATCAGACTATAGGTGGTTCACTGTTAAGTGAGTACTTCCCAGCACTTATAATAATCAAAACCATATATTTATTGTTGCTATAGAAGTAAAGTTTTGAGAGTTGTGAATTATTTACACTAGTTTTTAGTTACACGGAGGTATTTGTATTTATAATAGTAAATATGGCGGCATAATGGCTCATAGAAAATTGCAAGCAGTGCTCGGTTTATACTGAACAGCCTATATATACCTGAGCACGTGGTATTAATGTGCCTGCAGGTCACATACAATAAATATATGTTGTGTAGATGAGGCGTATAACTGGAGAATTATATCCTTGCTGCTTGTACGCTACTGGCTATAGTTATAACTGCCCCTACCAGTATATTGTTACACAAACAACTCGGTATTGTATAGTCATTGCTTAGCAGCGAAAGTCTTGAAACACTCTATAAGTCATCGCTTCTGGAAAACACTCACTCAGGCAGGCAGCGCCCTTAATCAAAGGTGACGAGGAACACGGTGAATAATCAACATTCCTCACAGTCCAGCCTATCACACCCTCGCCAGCCTCGGCACTCAAGTCCGAGGAGGGAGTCCCTTATCTGCGCGATGTGTGGTCCAGAAGGGTTGAAAACCCTCGGCTTAGAGAGCACTGCATCCCCTCCAACGTCCAAATCCCCAAAATTTTCTCCCCTTTCCCGATTGAAATATCGTGTCCGAAGCTTATCCGAGCTACGCAAGAAGGGACGGGGTGGGGTGGGCTATCTAGTGTGTGGGGTAAATAACTGCTCGTGGTATGGCCGGCTAATGCTAATGGCCGAGCTGGACACGGCGATGTTACACGAAGCAATAATTTACCGCACTGCCTGGGAAATTATTGTAAGTAATTACACGACCTACTATATTTCCTTCTGCAATACTAAACGCAAGAAACATTTTGTCAGTTCACTACATATCAGCCCTTACAAACATCAGACCCGTACACGCATGTATCTGTGTGTATAAATGTACATACATACATGTGCGTGTGTTTATGTAAGTGTGTGTGTGTGTATCTATACCAACGAAAATTAAATATGGTAGGTTCATCATTATTATACGTAATTTTAACTGTCACAATTATGAATGTTATGTGTGGAAATATTATATTCCGTTCGTTATGAAAGAAAAAAGTGTTCACGACTAAGTTGAAATAAATATTCAGTATTTAAAGGTAGTAAACATGTCAGAGGCGGCATTTCGTAATTTTACATCTGTAGAAGCGTTTGTTCCCTAGTTATGAATGCCAAGTTATATGTTTTTTTTTTAATTTAATGGGATAACCATACATATTAAACTAATTTTCGGATTTTGTGGGCACGTATGGTTTTGAAACACGTTGCTCCACGTTGTATGTATGTGTATATATGTATATGTGTTTACACAAAACACATAATTGTACTAGTTAATTTTTCCAGATCCCTTATAAAAATGCCTATCTTATTAAAATTAGTATGTTACCGTAAGCTTCAGTTACGCCTTGAAACAGAAACACTATAGTTTCGAGAGTAAAATATTCAACATTTAATCAACTTTCAAGAGTCAATATAAGATAAGGTAACAGCGACTGTTTAGTTAAATTAATATTACATAATCCGTAACATACATCATGATGTCAAAAGTGCGATGTATGATGTCGTTCTCAAAACAGAGCTAAGGTTTGTGTTGTGACAACACGAAGACATTTGATAATGTTGGTTAATAGTAATTAGTCTTTATTTTTATTGGACTTAGTACTCCGAAAATCGCTTAATCTTGTTGGGTTATCCTAATCCGCTGTAAATTCCGGGAAATAGCTTCCATTCTTATGAAAATAACATGGGTGCAAACCTTCTACTTGCAAATTCAAAGATTTCATGGTTTCTTGAGCTACGTGACTCACACAACAAAAATTATTATCTTGGAACAACTATCAAGGACCTACCGTTTTCGTTCAAATCGCATAAAAGGATTCGGTACGGCGAGTTGATTAACTTATGGTACACGTTGTTTACAGTGCGTGTCCATCGTCGTCTGTGCACTGAGAACAACACAACACACGTGCACGCTGTACTGCCTACGCTGCAGGCACTGTATCACTACGTCGAATCCAAGGATAGGTTCTATACAGTTGCAACAAGAGGATCAACTTTGTTACACAAGTCACATAGCATAATAAATCTAAATCAAATGTTTGAATTTCCTGACGTTTCAGTACTTGTGTGCAATAAGTGGATGACCACCCCTGTTATTTTCATGAGGATGGAAGCTATTTCCTAAAATGTGCAACGGTTCAGAAGAGCCCAACAACACACAGCGATGTTCAGAGTATTATCTTTCTAAGTCGTAAAGTTGTCCAAATGTTAGGAAAACGCCGTTTATAACTCTGTATTTAAAAGGCTCGTTTCTTCGTTAATATGGAGTTATTATTTTTACAAATAATCACTTGCCGAAGTTTGTCAAATAGCTGCGATGACATGCCACAGAAACATTAAGCAGACCCTGCTTTAAGCACTATTATATACATGAACATCGCATTTTCCATCCTATGTTCATATAACTATTACTGTTCATTAGATGTGACCATTGTTGAACCAAGATACTGACATGTAATTTTACAACAACCTGGGGTGAACCTTTAGACAGTGTAAATATACAACTCGGATTGTCTTGTCTGCTCGTAGGAGATGTTCGTATTTTCGGAGGAACACTCAGAATTCCTATCGACGGGAAAAGAAATGGCCAGGGCGTTTCCCAACACGAGTTCAAATTATCGCGTGCTCTTCTCTTAGAAAAGAAACTGGACGAAGGAACACTTATCCGACGCGGGGCCAAACATTATCATGGATTTCTTTTTCTTCAGACTAGAGCGTGAAATGTTTTGCAAGCAAACTAGTTAACCCATCATTCTTAAACAAAGTTCTGTTTTAAGTACAGAAGCTAGGAACATTACAATTGTAGCAAGTAAAGTCAATTAAACATAGGAAATGGTGGGTGTCTAAATGAAAAGGCCACTGCCTTACCAAATAAGTCAAATTTACATATAAGTACTGTGTGGAGTTAAGACAACAGAAAAAAGAATATGCGTGCCTAGTTCACGTTCACAGACATATCGGCACAAGTCTGTACTTAAGGCGGCCGCTTACCTCACGTTTCAAATGCGTTGCGGCGTGTTCGTAAACAGGGGTTTTCTACGAAAATGTTCCACGTGTGCCCATCGTGCCAAAATACGAATAGAAAACAAATTTCAGACAATTGTCAAAACATACAAATGACATTGTCAAAACGCCACGCTCATTAAAAACACTTTCTAAGTCCACCAACATGGCTAAAAACGGCCTTTCAATACTTCCGTACTTCAAAATGTACTAACCGGATGTCTGTGAAACTAAGATTGCCACCTGCACTGAACTTAGTTGCAGATTTTCCACCCATAAAAATATTTCGTCACCGCTTAGTATCCCATAGAAAAACCGTTCGGCGGGAAGCTTGCACGCTATTTCAGAGCTTGGCTCGTTGAGGCGACGAAGCATATGATGCGCGCTTCAAGGTCGACCTTACTGCTCCGTCGCTTTTGAGCCTCTGACGCGCGGGTAGGCGGCGCCCTAAAGAGGTATCTCTACCAAAATGTTTGCTGTATACTAAATGTTTGCGTGTATACCCATATGTCTGTAAATAACTGCTCTGAGAGCATAATTTCTTTCCAGGAAAGCTAAAAACTGTTATTTTTAGACGCTACGTTTTACTTTTGTTCTATATCATTAGAGAGAGAGAAAGAAATGGTGAAAAAAGCAAAAAAAACTGTCATTTTTAGGACATTGGCGCTGCACTCTAAAACAATGCTAGTTCCTTTCCAAGGGAAGTCCTTGGAACTTCAGTAGCCAAATAAATTCTAAAAAATAAATCTACAAATGTTGTTCTTGTAAAAAATGCAAATTGTATGTTTGTAAAATTATTTGCAAACGAAAACTCGAGTATGATTTAAATTCGGTTACCATAGAGGCCAAGATATCATATTAAAAATTATAAAAAATACAGTTTTCCATCTTTGTAAATTTTGTGGTTTCAAGTCTTATTTTTCTGAAAAAAAAAAAACGGTTTTTAAATTTTACTCGAAAGTAAAGCATACCACTACCGCATAGTGCTATATAAATAAACGTCTGCTGATAAAATATCTTCTCGGCAAAAAATATCATTGAATTTTGATGAGTATTCAAGGTTTTACTGACTACTGAGTGTTCCAGTCATCCGCTCGACGTCATATATTTCCATAGCCCTTAACAGAACGATCGAAGCAACTCAGTGTAGAAATGTTAACGCCATACAGAATAAATACTCAGACTATGCCTACTACGAACTACCCTATTAGGAATGAGTTCAACTATCAAGACGTCTTGTCTCGATAGCAAAGTGCGCGATTATATTTCCTTGTCTTTGGATGCGACAACTGTAAACTATGTTCGCCATGTATTACTATAACTGTTGCAGTTGTTTAATTGTTTAGTCTAGCCTTGTATCAGGTTTTCTTTTACATAGGCCTACGTAACTTATATATGTGCTTGTAGAGAGTTCCTAGCATTAATCACCACTATCAACTGGTTTCAGGCACATACATCATGCTTAAGCTAAGGTTTATTGTATACGTCAAGGTGATAGAAAAATTATGTTTTTATCGCAGTTTCTTGATAAACACATTAATTACGTTAAATCAGATTCATACAAAGTGGAATTATAAATTAGTTTCTTTCCTGCACTATTACTTAACTTAAAATGAATGTGCTACCGTGTTTGATGCTACATGGCCAGACTTTCTTGTTCGCAATGTTGATGTTTGTAATTTATTTAATCATATTATACTAAATATGTTTCATTCCTTCTGTTGTTTGCTAATGATTGTCTCTTCACGGCTGACGAACGTACATGCAGTTCATAGCTTAAGCCTATACTTAGGTACGGTATTTCCACAGACATTTGGATTTTTATTTTCAAGTTTGCAAATAAACATCCTAAAATTCAGTCCCGTTTCGATTATTTTTTAATATATGGTTTTGAATGCCAATATTGTTCTATTTTCAATGCTAGTAAACGATGAAACCTGTAAATAATATATTCCTACTTTTTGCATAAGTAAACTATCGTTATAAGGAATTGTCTTCGCTAGCGAATTTTTATGTAATAATGTTTTCACTCATCTCACTGGATGTGAAGATGCTTATTATGTATGAACCACACCCTTCAAGAGTCACTATGTTGCTGAATATGCAATGCTATAAATGCACGCACATATTATTATTTTCAATCATTTCACAACCACCGTTAGTACCAATACCTCATAAGGATATAAAAATTTAAACGTTATATTATCCGAATAATACTGCAAACATTAGTTATTTATGCTATAGACTATATAGTGTAAATTACTGTAACAACCCTTACTTAGAGAAACTGGAAAATCGCGAAAATCATTAACATAGTCTCCAATAAACTGTAGTATCTCAATATTGACACGTGTGAACAGTTTTCTGACAAATACCACACGTTCTGTGTTAAAACTGTACAGTTCTAATTGGTTCTGTTGGAGAGGGACACATTGCTTCATACAAACGATAACCAATATAGGTGCAAAACCTTCAGTGTTATATATAGCATGTTGGAGCCTAACAAACAATCAACTTTTCCTGCGATTTACCAGTTCCTTTACCCATACTGCAATTTTAGACTTAAGTATGAGTAAATTATCAGTTTTCTTTTAAATTAATATCAGGTGCTGGTTAGTTGATACTGCAATATAATTAAATGCAGTAATTTTTCTGTTTGCTGTTTATCTTACAGGAACCGTATTTCTTCATATTAAAACAGCAAATAAGAATCTGTTGTTCTCACTGGATATAGTAAAAAAGTTTTTAAAATTGTTGTAACTAAGCACTGAAAATTAGTTGATAAAGGTTTGGAAAACATCCCATTTTACATCACACGGCCTAATTAAGGGTACTGTGTTTGATCTTCACCATGGTGGCACATTTTTAACGTTTCTTCTCAACTTTTAAACGCCATGTTAACATGTCGTGAGTTGACGTAGGGTTAAGGTACAAACCCACTTTTCAAAGTCAACCCTCAGAAGATGACAACGAGATGCTGATAACTAGAGATGATGGTTTATCGCGGGAAAACTTGACTGTTTGTTGAGTTTCAACGCACGTTCAGCTTATGAAATGATGACTGGCTTTCTCTTGTACGTGGAGCTGTTTCCCTATTTGACTGAGCCAATAAGAATCCCGCTATTGTAATATTTGACGCTTATTATTGGTCTGTAGACAGCTACGTTGTGTAAGAAGTATATCACCTAGTCATATTTTTCACAAGAAACTACAGTGTTTTCAAGGCTATGTTGGTAGAAACATTTTTTCGCGGTATACTATCTCTCTACTGATAATACGTTTTTCTCTCTCTCTTGTTTTTTTTCTAGCCTAAAAAAATAGTAAGTAAATTGAACCATTGTTCCTGTGACGGAGGTATGCAAGTAAGTTGAAGAGGTCGCGCAATACCAACCCACAGGCTCTGACACTAACACGTTGCAAAACACGGCGAGGCAGATTACATATGATAATACCAACAAGGCAGTGTTACACGAGTGGAAATCCTCCGCTGATACGACTGTCGTTCTGCCTGGTCGTAACGAGGAAAGCGCTTGTTCCAACATGCCGATGTAGACAAGGCATAAATCACGGGCTGTGTACAATAAAAGCAACATGTCGCACTTCGTGATGGTATCAGGTTGACATGTAAACAAACACAGGGTACAACACTACAATAAAGACAACACAGCACTGATGAGATGCTCAACTCCGAGACCTGAGCGGCTCTAGACCACGCCGCGACAAGTGACCACATAAACTAATGCCTTCGACCTCTTTAAGGGGGAATTATTTACCCTGCTACAAGCATTCCTCAAACATTTCTGATTTCATTCTCTAAACGTTAGTCTACATCACATTTTCATACTTTCAAACAGTAAATTATTTCAGTATTATCTGATATTTCTTTGAAGATAAGAAATAACACAAATTAGCTTATATTCCAACAAATGTAAGAAAATGTGGAAGTAATTTTTAATACAACAATGTAAAAACCCGCAGTAGATTAATATCTAGAGCATGAAATGCCAACAAAGTTGATACGCATTCCAAAATGATTGTAGCAGTAAAATACTGTAAATTAAATATGACCGTTCCACAGTTCCCTTAACATTTCGGCGTTAACCTCGTAAATAGTCACAAGAGAAAGACAGCTAATCAGGAAAAATTTTTCTCAATAAGACGAGATCTGTGTAATCTGAACAATTAATACGAGAGAGACCTGAAATATATGCCAGGCTAGCCTTATTACATAAATTCTAAATTCAAATGATATCACATGAGCTTCCACACACTTCGTTGTACACCAAGCTGTTTGTTAATATTGTAATACAGTTAGAAACCAACACTGCACCTGACCTCGTGAATGTTATCCATACGTGTACATGTAAAGATTTAAATTTGAAGAAGCATTAACATCTTAATGTTGCACATATTACAATTCACAGTTGCCATAAAAATCAAAACTAAAACGTATTCGTAACACACAGTTGACAATGAAACACAATTAGTGCACACTGCCAGTGCAACATATGAAACCCCACCACAGCGATAAGGGTTAGGTTATCGTGGAAGTCGGTGGCGATTTTCGTACTGAGGAAGGAGACATGATTTAATGAAAGTACTTTAAATCTTTCAATGAAATGGGATTTATTTTCGTTAACACGTATTAATGTATTGACTATGAATGTGTATTTCTAACCTGCTGTAGCGCAGATCAACAGCGAGTCAGGCGGGCGCCTATCTTTACTATATTCCCACACTAACAAACTGTCCAGATCCCTCCCGCACGCACGTACAACGAGTAACATGACACTATAAAACCTAAAACCATATGTACATATATATTTATTTAACTCAGCAAACTACGAGAATCCTGGACCAAATTAGAGACGAAAATTTAAGTGTCACAATGTTGTAAGAAGACATTTATCGTGCACAATGTGACAACACTGCACGGAGAAAGTCCCCGCTTGCACTCCAAGTCCAGGTATTATTTATGTATGCTACGTCAAGTACATGTACAGTCGTGTTCGGACACTCGGTATTTGAACCTGCACCATAATACGCAGGTAAGAACAGTAGGCGTAATAGTAAGATAAGTAAGATATGTATGGAGCGCAATAAGGGACTAACTACAGTGCTATGTTGCCACATTTTACTTATAAAATGTCACCGTGCAACACTTTGACACTAACAATTACGTCAACAATTTAGACCAGGATTCACGTGGGGTGTTTATTATGCGGTTATTTCTGAACATCCTGTATAGGCTATTCTCTGTTGGATGAAAAAAATGCCTTCATCATGCCATAAAGACGAGTGATTGTCATTTTCTTTGGGGTTTTGTATAGATTCCCAATATAACAATGCGTAAATGCTCTTCTATAGTTTCGATTTTAAAAAATCGAGTTTTCTTGAGCTGAATATAAAATGAATACCAATCGTACCCATTCCACGTTCTTATCCGTGTACAGTTGTGAGTATCATGTGAGGCAGATAAAGAGAGGGATATTTCCGTCAGTCAAATGGGAAATAAAACGACGTAGGCTACATTGAAATTAATTCCAAGCGACATTGAAAAACAACGGAAGTGTTATATTACGGATCCTGCATTACCGCACGATTATTACAAAAAATAACGAAAAAGGCTTCACGACACCTACCTCAAGGTCAACACTAATTTTTCCTTACTCTCTCACTCAAGGAGAAAAATAAAAAGACCAAGCAATTTCCAGCAATTGAGTCTGTGCTGACAATTTGTAGCCAGCCATCAACTGTAATCAGCTTCTGTAATGATGTTCATCGCCCTTTCCAACAGACAAAATAAAACATTAAAAAAAGAATTATTCTTTTACTGAAATTGTCCTAATTTTCAGTCTCCTGTGCCGGCTGCCCGCCAGAACTAAAAGAAACCGCGGGGGTTTGAAAAGGCTTTTGAGGTTTTCCTCGGCGTTAATCCACGCTCGGGCCATCACGTGGATGTCCGTCTCGGCAGGCACCGACCAACTATTTTGTCGTTACGACTTGGGAACCGCTCCCCCCTACAGAGCGACGAGCCCTGGTCGTGCGGGAAGTAATTGTGTGGAGGCGGCAAGATGACAGTCAGCGCTGCTGACAACATACAACCTCATTACTGGCAGTGACGACGTCGCTCTGTCAGCACGGTCCACCCTGCGAGCCTTCATACCACCATCCCCTCCACTCCATAATGGTAAGAATATACAGCTGAAAACACGCTCAAAACCGACTTTCGTGCATTACAATATGGTGATTAGGCCTTTGAAGATTAGGAACCCGTGCTGGCCTTTCATTAACAAAACTCGCTCGGAAATGGATGCACATATAGAAGTAACACAACTTGATAACTGTTCATGTACGCATTTCAAGGGCATGGTTACCAACTTATCGAACTGTGATAGGCAGGGCCACGTGTTTGTCGTGAAACTATTTTGGACCATTCATCTTACGTGCACACCTGGAGCTCTGATTCATGGTTATTGGTTCAGACACGTCTCCCATACGACTGCACCAATCACATTAAGGTTATTGTGACGCCATAAGTCTGTGGTTCACCAGTAGAACACCAAGACATGTAGAAGTTAAAACATGCTGACCACAAACAGAGCTGCTACTGAGTATATGAATCAATGAAATCAAATGGTGCTAAAATCTGTTCGCCATAAAATCCTAGCTGTAGTGATATGTAAAGATGCAGGTTTATCGCGGGAAAACTTGACTGTTTGCTAAGTTTCAACGTACGTTCAACTTATCAGAAGATTTCTGGCTTTCGCTTGCACATGGAGCTGTTGCCATATTCGACTGAACCAATAGAATCCCGCTACTGTAATATTTGATTCCTGTTATTGATCTGCAGACAGCTACGTTATGTCTGACGTATATCACCCAATCATACAAGTGGTGAAAAACTAAAGTGTTTTCAAGGCTACGTTGGCACAAAACATTTTCGCTATATACCATCATATCTAGTTATGACTGTCCAATCATACACACCACAATAAAATACAGAATTTTCAAGGATATGTTGGCACAAAAGATTTTCGCGATATATAGAGACGTGAAATATTCGCTGGTTCACCGACCTGTAGGGTGGCCTCCAAGAACATCTGTGTATTCCAGCAGACAACAGCTGTTCATTAGTTGCTGGCTGATACAGTTGTATGGGGCACGTTAAAATATATTTTTATTATTGGCTCAGAGACTTCAAGAGGATGTCAAATAAGTCAAAGGCCAATCGCGAAAGTGACACGAACTTATAGTTGCTGGAATCCTAGCTTGTACGTAAAATAAAACGCATATTTTTCAGGTCCCTATCGATATACATCTCTAGTGATAGGTTAACGGGCAGGGAGTCACGCCACGCTGCCGTGCACAAGAAGCACTCTAAAAAGTAGTTGCAAATTTACCACACGTACGTAGGAGTGCTGAGAAGGTAGGTATGGTAGAATTGTTTTCCAGACATCCATGGTAGCACTCCTAAACTTTTTATAAAAGTTAAATGTGTACTAAAGTTACCAGACTCGTATAGTAACAACTGTACAAACTAGCACATTTATAAGGTGGAAGTATGGTAACTGTCCCACACTGCATTTAGGTAAATTACTTCTAAACATTTTAGGAAGTTTTTTACAGTGAAGACTATTTCACCGCATGTGTCCTTACATTACAGTAGGCATTGCCTCACCGAGCCAAGCAGCTGCAACGACGACCTTAACACAAAGTACAGTGCTGCAAGGCCTCGCTCACTCGTCCATAGTTCACGCAGAACTAGACAATACTGAACTTTAACTGCCAATTAGAAGGCTTCATTTTTTTTTCGGGTGAGCCATAGGTAAAGCCAGTGATTTTTTTATGAAAATAATTCTGCAACAATTTGTTTCAATGCCTTATGTGAATAGTAGGGAATAAGTTTAACTCACCACGAATTTTCTGTACCGTCATATAGGAATAGGCAGATATGAAAACTGCTTCAGAGGTGTACTTATAATTCTGGACTCTCTGCTGTGTGTGATTTGTGGATGTGTAAATCCACTTTCAGAGTGTGTGGTAGATAAATAAACGCTAAAAGTAATTGGACTTTAACGTCTAGTTTACAGCGAGGTCATTACAGACAGTGACACACAACTTAGTACAATGACAGGAGCTGGGAGAGGAGTCGCCCATTGTCTTTGTTAAGGAACCTTCCCAGCATTCGACTGGAAACCAATGGAAAATCGAAGTCAGGATGACTGGAGCCGGGGATCAAACCCGGATCCACCCGAATGCGAGGGCAACGTGCTACATTTTCGTCTCCTCGCTTGGTAAATAATCGCTGAAAACTAGAGCCCACTAATTTTCACGAAAATAATTCTGCAACAGTTTGTTTCAATGCCTTATGTGTACATATGAAGCTGTGCTTAATGGTTACTGGCAGAATATATTATTGCACAGAGGTGGTTCATTTGACTGTGCCAGTAGTAACAAGGTTACTGCGACACCATACGTCTGTGATATGCGGGTAGAACCCTAGACACTGAGAGTTATAAACAACCAATCACTGACCATGAAGTAGAGCTGCAGATGTGCACATAAAGCATTGAAACAAATTGTTGCAGGATTCTTTTCACCAAAAATCGTGGGCTCTACTAATAACACCACCGGAAATACTGTATATTCGTTTTTGAAAGTCAAAAAGGAAAATCCATACATCCACAATCCTAGATAATATTTGCAAACTTTATGAGCAAAAATATACTAAGAAAACTGATTTATTAAGCAAGATTTCTTTCACCGCAACTGTCCAAAGTACGATAAGAAGACAAAATTCGGGCAAGGACGGAATACCACTGTTAAGACATCTCTCTAATTAAACACTTAGTTCCTAAACCCTCCAACATTGCTCATAACGGCCTTTTCAAACTGCCATACTTCAAAATGTACTAAACTGGTGTGTGTGAAATTCAGATAGAAAAAATGCACTCAACTCTTTCACCACAGACTTTACATTAGTAAAATTACATGGTCACCGCATAAGTTCCATGGTATAAATGGATCGACGGAACTCTTTCATGCTAATTCAGCACTTGGCTCGTTGTAGCGATGCGGCATTTGGTATGAGCTTCAACGTCGCCCTTATAGCTCCGTCACTTCTGAGCCTCTAACGAGATGGTAGCCGCGTTCCTAAGTTATTTGTACGAAAGTATTTGCGGAACGCACTCACCTGCCAGAAATTCATAATTAACACTTGGTAGCTCGGACATCGTTGGGGGAAAGATTGTCCGAGTTGTGATTTTCCCGTGTTACCGATGGGGTATTTATGAGTTGTTCCCAATGCAATGACGACTTTGTTAGATTTTTATAAAATTTTACGTCGCTATATATAATCAAATTTATGCTTCTGAAACTAGTGATAGTTAAATCTTAGAATTTAGTTTATATTTCCAACACAATTTACCAAGCGGCGTCTGTTAAATGCGTTACGAACAGTACAGCAGATTAAATTTTTTTGAGTGTAATATTTTATTTTAATTACATTTTCACCAAGTTCTGTCCAGCTTCTAGATAGTTACACAAATGGCATTATCGTTCAATAAAAATAGAATGAGTCCAGCCGTTTTAACATGTTATGTCAAAGTCAAATATTTTTTAAGTTACACATTGTAACAACTAATTCGCCTAAATAAGTTAAATTCACAGCAAAAAATTTTGGAATAAGATATATACTTAATGATATCAACTACTAAAATATTTCGTCATTAAAAAAATGCGAAATTGCACTTTTTTTAAAACATGAAGTATAGTTTCTAGAGCTAATTTGATGACATGAAATAGGTATACGTACTTGTAAAGTTTTAAAATTTCTATTTTTCGAAGCAGACGTCACTTATGTACGATGGGTGGTTTTCTAGCAAACGTATATCGGCCGAAGTTCTGGGTAAATTTCGATGGCCTAACAAACGTCCACCTTATCGAAACAGAGTTCTATTTCATTCCCAGTTATTGACACTGGCTAGGCGTATGTAAATGAGGGTGTAAGTAAATTAAAACGGTTTATAACGGCAGGTGCTCTACCGAATTTAATCACTGCTATTATTCAACACAACAACGCACTGTACTATAGTATACATCTGTCACTTCGTAGTCACTATACATTTCCTTGATATCGCCCCAACTGTCATATACATAGAGCGGGGTGACATAATGGTAACATGCTGGACTTCATTTGGGAGCACCGGGGTCCCAAACCCCCAGACAACCAGATTTCTGTTTTCCATTTTCCCCCCGAAATAGGTCCAGGCGAATGCTGGAATGGTTCGATAAGATAAGCAAAGACCGGTTCCTCTCCCAGATCCTGTCCTTGTACCAAGTTGTGTCAACATCTCTAATGACCTCGCTGTCGACGGACGTAAAGCCCACTAATCTAACATTTGCACACCTAATACCTCTGTATCATGTATTATCATGTACAGTACGTTTAAATATATCCAGTATATTTTAATTCACTCTAGTGTGAAATCATGGCGCGTTTTACATTTTTAAAAGTTTTGGTAATCTAGCGAATTCGACTGAAACACAACCATACCCAAAGACAAAATTAAAACATTTAACTATAAACCCCTTTTCAAACTGTGATCTAGTACATGAAATCCAGACTTAAATATTTTGCACTGAGCCGGCATAGCGAGATAATCACACGATATTATCTTCCTCAAAAACACCTTTTTCAAGCATTAAATATTTAAAACCGACGATAAAAGGAAAACTTAAACATTATTATTTTTTCTCTCAAAACATTCATTTCGACTTTATTCGAACACACGCCAGGGTCACAGAAACTATTATACAATCCATACTATTACACTAAATATTACAGAATGAAAAAATTTTGCGAACTGTTTTGTCTTGTAAGAAATTATTAGTTTTCAAAACTTTTACAGCTGAGTCCTTTTAACACATTGCAGAACTGTTAGGTTAAGAAGATTTTCGCAAAGAAAGGGACAAATTCGCGTGAGAAGAACAAAGCTTAATTCAATATTAAAGGCCCCTTTTCCGTGAGGCGACAGATACTGAATACATGACACAAGTTAGCATAGCTATAAAATAATAATTTATGAAAACTGCGCATTCCCCCAGATCCTATGGGCCTAAGTAGCAAAAGGAACGCAAGTAAGTGGTATCAAATTATAACTAATTTTTTTTTTCGAGTTATGCATGAGAGTTTCTTCGTGGTTTGATCTATAGCTATTCATGTTGAGAATAAATAAAATCTGTCATGCATGCATGAAACACAGATTACTGCTTATGTCTACACGAAAAAGATTGATGTCAACTGTGGATACTTCCATTAAGTTTAGTCACGCTGTAAAATAACCATTGTTGAAAAATGATGTTTCAAGATTACAAGCAATAAATCTTCACGAAACCCTTTCGTGATAAAATAAATTGAATATCCAACACAAAGCAAAAGCATTTAAATTTAGTTTTCCAGAAACTGTTTCACGCATACTACAGCTGATTATAATCAAGGTACAATAAGTTTAGAATAGCAGTAGTTGAATAACAAACTCGAGTGTGTAGAGTGTTTACGTAGTCTATACAGGATACATACAAAGGTGTGTGTTCAGAAATATTAAGGCCACGGGTACATATTTTATATGTTTTAAAAAGTTTTATTTTATTAATCTCGAAAATAAGCAGATATCGCAAAGCAGTTACATATAAATGTTGGAAATTATTTGTATTACCAATTTTTTTTAACGAATGTTTCTATAATTTGGCTAATTAAACTTTCTTAAAGTCAATAAATAACAAAAGTTATAAAGACTTATGTTTGAAAAAAATTTGACATTATAGCAAAAACAATAAAACTCGCAAAAACAACCTAAATAGGAACCTGTGGCCTTAAGGTGGCCGCTTTGCTGGAAGTATTTCGAGGGCGTCTGAGACTGAGAACAGCGGAAGCACCAAGGGCGTCCTGGCATGCACATTACTCTTCATTATAGCCTCTAGGCGTAAGTTATTAAAGGTCGCTTGCAATAAAGCGAGCACTAATCAAAAATAGTATTCATTGTTAAGTCAGGTGTAAACTTTGAGCACCTTACAATCTGTACACATCCATTGTTCCTTAGACTGTTTTGTTTACATGAAAAAGTGGTGGAAAACTATGCATCTTTGAAAGAAAAAATGTAACACGGGTTTCAAAAGTGGTTATTTTATCCCGGACCATCTATAAATAAGGAAAGGCATATTTCGCGAGTCCAATGAACTAAATGTTAGAATCCATTGTCCTATGCATACTCAAGCCCCGACCATTTGTACATCAGCTGCTACTCACTGTGAGCAGACAATGAACTAATATGCGGGGCCTGAGTGTGCATAGGACAATGGATTCTAGCATGCACGTCACCTTTCCATACCTATAAAGTAGCGTGCAGCCTTCCCAACGATAGCACGTCTATAAGTGACATTCAGTGCTCACTGTACCATTTTATGACGCAGACCCTAATATCAAGGGAGGATCTAGAGGGCGGCTGAGGGGACAGTCAGACCCGGGCACCGGGTTAGAGGGGACGTCGTTGGTGCCGAGGAGGTTTACTCAGGAATAAATAGAAGGAGGAAGGGGGCATCAAATCACAGTTCTTACCCCGGGCAAAGGAAAGCCTACGTCCTACCTTGTCTATTATTATAGATAAATGTGGACTGTACGCTCCAGTATTTCTTAAGAATATTGCACAAAGACGTTTACAAAATCAGCGAAGCACTATCGCGCTTCAAGGAAAATGGTACTAGACCAGACTATAGGCGGTTCACTGCCCAACACTTACAATAATAAAAATGTATTTATTTGAGCTATAGAAATAAATTTTTGAGAGTTGTAAAATGTTTACACTAGTTATCAGTCACATGGAAATATTCGTATTCAAAATAGTAATGTTTAAGGCACAATGACTGACAGAAAATTGTAAGCAGTGCTCTGTGTACACTGAACAGCCTATACATAATACATAGAGACATTGGAAAATCGCGAAAATGTTTAAAATAGTCTCCAATAAACTGTATTATATTAACCGTGACACGTGTGAACAGTTTTGGGACGAATCACACACGCTGTGTGTACAAGCTGTGCAGTTCTAACTGGGCCTGTTGTAGAGAGAACAAATGATACGAATAAACGATAGCCAATGTTGATACAAAACATTCAGTGTCATATACATCACGTTGGAGCCTAGCAAACAGTCAAATTTTCCCGCGATTTTCCAGTGTCTCTAATAATACATTAATACATGGTATTGGCAACCTGCAGGGATAAGCTGATAAGAGTATTTTGCTATACAGGTCGTGTTTCTGAAGAATTGTTTCCTGCCCTCTCGCATGCTACTGGTTGAAGAAAGTGCACCTACCAGTCAAATGGTTCCACTGACAATTCAGAGGTGTGTACAGTCATTGCAAGGGACAGGACAATTTCGTGAATTCAATGACCTTCATGTTAGAATCAACTATCCTGAGTACAATTACTAGAGATGGTGGTATATCGCGAAAATAGTTTGTGCTAACATATCCTTGAAGACACTGTAGTTTCTTGCAACATATATGATTCGGTGATATACTTCTGACACAACGTAGCTGTCTGCAGACCAATAATATAAATAAAATATTATAATAGCGAAGTCTTATTGGCTCAGTCAAATAGGGTAACAGCTCCAAGTACAAGCTAAAGCCAGTAATCTTCTGGTAAGCTGAACGTGTGTTGAAATACAGCAAACAGTCAAGTTTTCCCGCGATAAACCATCATCTCTAACAATTACTCAAGTCCAGACCATTTGACCACTATCTTCTACTCAGTTGAACAGCAGGCAATGAACGAATAGACGGGGCTTGAGTATGGATAGAACAATGGATTATAGAATGCGGAATTTTCCTGCCCCTGTTCGTTGCTAATTACGCTTTCGTTGGGACAAATCCAGTCTTCACCACTTGTTCGCACCTAAGAAGAACCTCGACAACATCCATCACAGCTGTTGCAGTGAGGAGAATACACGAGTCAAATATAATGTTGACATTTTTAATTTTACTCTATACTTTAATCCTTATTGCTCTAATTTCTCCGAAGGACACCGGACATACTCCGGGGGAGATGATCGCCTCCGTCACCCCCGAAAAGGTGCCTGAATGAAACACTGAACTTCTGTACAAGAGATGTAGGTCACACAGAAAACAATGAAGCGTGGGGTCTGTGGTTTGATTTTGTCCACATTCACACCTTGCATGGGCAACGAGAAAAGTGCCTCCCCGAAAACTGCAACTCTGGGAAACGGCAACAACGCCATCTAAACCTTTCACACAGGGAACATAATCTTGGCATTTATCAGGATCATAATTGACTTTCATCATCTCTGTGAATTTCGGCTTACGTATTCACAATGTACTGAAAATATTAAATGGCTGCTTTATTACCCACCACAATCCTCTTCTCTCAGTTGAAACTAAGATTTACTCCAGTCTCTTGGGTCGCTATTCAGTTTGTCATATGACTGCAATCCTGAAAGAAAATCTGCAGGTTTTAGGCAGTGAAGTAGCAGTCTCACCACCAGTATTGCTAACTCTGTCAATGTCACCGGCAAACTTAAGACAAATCTTGGTAAAAAGTAGCTATAAAAAAAGTAAAAGGGAATTATTTAAGTTAAAATAATTATACCTTGCCTACGGAACCGTTTAGAGTTGTAGCACAATGTAGGACGCTTTGAGTTGAGAAATGTTAAAATTTCTGAAAAGTTAAAAACACGCCGAATCGATATCAAGTGTCTACTCGAAACTACGGATAAATCAAAAGGTTGTGAAAACGGCAGGGACTTCTCCTTAATCTGCATAAGCATTTCTTTATAGAAGCAAGCTGCTACCGAAATTCCAATGCACAATAACAGAAAACGAAGAAAACGCAATAATGTAACTCAGTCCCAGTGTGCTGTTCATAAAAGAAGCTTCACGGCAGCGTGACGTAACTGTGTTCTGGAAGAAGGTAATTAAAAATATCAGGAATTGTACAAAACCTACTGATTGTCTGTGAGCCAGACCCAACTATCCAGTTGTATAGACTTAAATCGAGCATAAAGCTGGGGTTTTCAAAATGTCATCAATTCGTTAGTGCTGATCATGAATATAGGGACGAGGACATCTAAACCAGTAGTTTTCTATCTCAAATTAGAGTTCTAAGATAATTGCTCAGCTGTCTGATAACTTTAATTATTATGGACAAGCAGTTTCATCTCTGTTTAATACATTTCAATCCCTCTCCACTCCCGATAACTTGGATTCTTACTAACTAGAAGAAATAAATCCAAACTTCTTAAATTACATTTCTATAACATAATAATGAGAGATACAATACGGATGAGAAAACCTTAGCTTCCAACTAGAGCACAGCGACTGACAAGTAGTCTTCTAAAACGTTCAGCTCAGTGTGATTAGAACTAATAAACTGTGGAAAGACAATTAAGTCAAAAAGTTTGCAACAGGTCGAAGGAGCTTAACGCACGAAGAAAAAGAATAATGGTAGTACGAAGATGACGCTTCATAGAAAACGACCAGTACTAAAGCTTCTAGAATGTGACTTCGAACAATACACTGCCTGCTCTGCATTTATTAATTTACTCTCACTCCAAGGATCTCATAAGGAGTCTACAAACATCAGGTTACAGAACTTTCCAACAATTGCCAATAAATTACAAAATGTTTACAATTTAAGCTGATATACTAAAACTGTTGACATAATAGTGTTCAATTCAATTACTGAAACAATAACATTCTGCTTTAAATTTTCAGTGACAGTATAAGCGGCACTGGATAAAAATACTTCTTTATCTCTTATTTAAACCAGTCAATGCTACGAAAACACATTACTTTATATTGAGATAGCAGTGCGTTAAATATCTTTGTAGCTGGATAATGAACTTCTGGTAAAGACAGAGAAGCTTGAGGAAAAAGCAGGTTATTTATCTGTCTTGTTTATGCATATCCCTACCAAGTTCAAAAATTTCACAATTAAAGCTACTAACAGAGTACCGGATAACAATATTGACCAGTGAGAGTGAGGATTTCTTCATTTATGAACCTTGGATGTAAGATGGTGACTTTCGATGGTACTTACCTGACGGAAACCACCAAACCAACTTGCGAGGACTCGGTTTAGGAAATTATACTTCTTCTAGAAAAGTAGTTTCCACTCTGGGTGTAATATTTGCTATTTCCACTTTGCGGCCACTTCGGGCGATGAGAATGATGGCCTCTCTGTGAGTGCCACCCTCCCACTCTATGATCGCGCAGGTCGGCGAACTCTACCACAACAACACGTCGTAGTTACGCCTCCCCGCGGTATGACGCAGGATCGTGACGACTGACCGCAGCAGGTCGCGCGGAACAGCACAGAGGTTGTCGGCTACTGTCTGTGACTCGTGCCGCACCTGCCGGGAGCAGCAGTTCTGTCACGACCTGGGAGCCTCGTCACGCGGGTCCTGGTGCCTCGCTCGTGCGGCCAGCAACAGCAACAACGGGTCTAGCAAGGTCCTTTTATACACAATCGTCACAGTCATGACACTTCGCTTGGACGACGGGTGTAAAAAACCCTCTAACCTTGAACCTGTGAGAAATAAAGATGAGGTTAGAGAGTGATTTTAAGAGGTGATGAGCGTCAAGTGAGATTAACGGACAACACAACATCCATTCTTGAGCCAGGATCCGATCTGACCTTCCGGATCGTAGACCGGCGCCTGACCGACTACGCTACGGAGGTCGGCGTGAGAAATGAACAACTTCGGAAAAATTCGAGTAGTTTCGGTCAAAAATGAGAAACTGAAGTTAGCAAAGCCGCGCTGATTTCCACTTATCAGTGAATGTCACCTGCCTCGTATTTTTACTGAATTTTGCAGGTTCAGCAGTACGAAACAATGTGTATCATGATTTTCAGTGATTTACACTTCACTTATTTTAACTAACATTTCATTGGTTGTAACCAATGATTAGAATATAGCCTATAGTGAATAAATAAATATTGCATGAGGAGTACTTATACCAGAGGATCTGGGCATCACACCCCGGATGAAGACTTACCACTGGGCGCCTGTATAGGGATCAGCTCGCCCCGAAGTATGACGTGGTGTAAGGCCCTACAGTAGAGAAGTGTCGAAATGGAAGGAACGGAGGATATCCCTGAGAAAACCCGCCGACGAGAGACATCATCCAGCATGATTCCCTCATGTGAGAATCCAGGGACATACCCCGACGGAAATCGAACCCGGATCGTCTTGCTGGCAGGCGCGTACATTGGTAACTGCGCCAAACACGGCTCCTATGACGAGAGCAATTATCGCATTGTCAAAAATCTCCTTGGCGTCGTAAATACAGCACAAAAGCTCTGAAGTAGAAACTCTGCTGATGTTGGCGAACTGTAGGGTTCATTAAAACATTTAAAAACCAATTTAATAACTTGAAGGAGTTCATTAAAGAACAATATTTGTACGCATAGAGTGAAATATATTATTAAAAATTACTATCCTCTACGTATTCACTTGAATGAACACTACTAATTTGTTTAATTACGTTAGGAATATTTATTCCATAGAATACGCTGCCGTAAGCAGTGATATGTTTTACTGGTATTGGTTCCAAGACGCGGCTCACGGCTGTTGAGATGAGCCAACTACGCTGCCTAGAATTCTGACGATCGCATAAGACTCATTCACTTTTCGCTTTCGGGCAGAAGCCATTTCCTGAATTGAGGAGAGGGGAGGAAACTATATAAGGGAGTAAAAATGTGGGAAATAAATACATGGGTAGGTTCTACGAGTTTTGATACACTTATTTGTTCTTAGTTCTCAGGACATTGAAGAAATAGCACAATCCGAGTGACATGGCCCAACCGTACCACGTTGGACTCGCATTCGAGAGGATCCGGGTCGAATCCCGGATACGGCCATCTTGATTTCTGTTTTCCAGGGTTTCCCGAAATCGCTTCAGGCGAATGCTGCGATGGCTCCTTCACAAAGGCCATGGTCGACTCTTCTTCCAGTCTCTGTCCTTATGTGAATGTTGTGTGTAACCGTCTCTTGACCTAGCTGTCGACGAGACGTTAAAATACGTTTGTGTTTATTTTAAACGGTGGGATGTAAATGAATAGGCCTAACCACAATCAGATTGTAAAACAGTAATCCAAAGCTAAACAACATATGACATTTAAATTCCTTGCTTTAATTTCTGCGAATTCCTTGAGTATGGATCGGAGTCCTTTTCATTAAGCAGGTAATTTTTAAATAGTCGAGGCTCTGAAGTAGGCAGTGACCTTGAAGACTCCGCCTGCCAGTGGTTACTCGGGGTCGTTGAAGGGCGCGATCTACCGCAATTTTCATCACCATTTTTAATTTTATTTTTTATTTGTACCAGATATTTTTTTCTTATTTTAGACATAAAATGTGACTAAATTTGGCTCTTGTGAAAATTTTTTATCTCTCATAGTTTTCGCGTAATTGCTTGTTAAAGTCATATTTTTGCATGTTTCCGTTTTAACGACTACACTAAAACGAACTGATATACCAAACTTAAAAAAATCACCGTGGATGAAGACATTGCAGGCTACAATGAAATGCTCATAAAATTTAAGAATAAAAATTATTTGAATTTAAAAAATTGCTGAAACTGAAAAAAAAAAAAAATTAAAAAGTTCAATAATTTTTAAAAAAATACAAATAATGTTTATTCTTTAATTTTATGAGCATGTCATTGTAGCCTGCAATGTCTTTATCCACTGTGATTTTTTTAGTTTGGTATATCAGTTGGTTTTAGTGCAGTCGTTAAAACGGAAACATGCAAAATATGACTTTAACAAGCCATTACGCGAAAACTATGAGAGATAAAAAAAATTCATGAAAGCCAAATTTAGTCACATTTTGTGTCTAAAACAAGAAAAAAATATCTGGTACAAATACAAAACAAAATAATGATGATGAGAATTGCGGTAGACCGCGCCCTTGAACACACGACCATTAAGGGCGTTGGGCCCGTAAAAATTCAAAATTTTGTATTTGTGCCAAACACTGTTCAACTTTTGCACATCAGATAACACGTCATTTCCCCAAATAAAAAAAATTTAGGCCCCATAGTTTTTGCTGAATCACTCATCAAAGTCTTCAAAGGGCCATTGCGGTGTAGCCAAAATCAAAAAAAGTAATTAACGAATTAATTCAAAATTACAGGAACTGATAGTCAGTGTATCAATGCATTTTACGACATGGTTGACAAAAGTTAGTTTTGAAAATTTCAGTAGTAGCCAAAAGTTAAAGTTATTCAAAAATTTACTAATTTTCATCAATTTTTTAAAAATACAAAAAGTTATTGCTTTGTGTTCAAAAAAGTGTCTTGAAGTAGCTCACATAATTAAGGGATTAATATGAATTATCTTGTTTCTGCAAGTTAATTATTTTTTATTATTTTGGCTACACCGCAACTGCCATTTTGTGACTTTGATAGGTCATAATGCTAAAACTATGGAACCTAATTTCTTTTTTATTTGGGGAAATGACATGTTATCTGATGTGTAAAAGTTTAACAGTGTTTGGCACAAATATAAAATTTTGAATTTTTACGGGTTCAACGTCCTTAACGGGAGAGGTAAAGTCGACATTTTGGATTTATCTACTATTCATATTATTATTGCTTCATATTCATTTCTGAAAATTTAACTTCGTTAGAACACACAATATATGCTGATACAATTCCTGACGTCACAAACTATTTGTATGCTAGTTCTGACACAGAACTTGACCCAGCCTAAAATAACTGTTTATACTCCATATTTAAGCTTTCTGACAATACTAATCCTAAATAAACCATGTCTTACTCTGCATCTTAACGTAACTATAAATTGTATAATGAAACTCAGAAATTACTTAAAAACTAATACATTTGAGTTGACTATTGTTCCTCCTCAATAAGGTCTATTCTTGGTCACTCACCACATGTCTAATCGCCTCTACGATCGAGGCAAGTAACTGGTAGACAGTATTCCTGTCGCCTTGCACTTGAATGTCTCGACAATAAGGTAAACGTATGAAGCGTTCTTAACTGGATTGGCGTTTAATATGTATCCAATAACATCACTCTACCCAATCCAGTTTTGACGTTTTTGTGTAGTCATTCTAAGAAAAACTTACGCCAACGAAATTTTTTTAATAAAATTTCTGCGTTAATGGTTGGTCTGACACATGTCTATTATTTCTACTCGAAAAGTCCTTTTGCCTTTTTATAAGTGCCAAAAACCGTTCAAAATATGGTAAAGTATCAGTGCTTTTTTTTCAGTAATTTTTTGTTTAATTACTTTGCCAACTATGTGTATAAATCTTGGAGAGTAGTAATTAATGTTCATATAATTTTTAGTTCGGTAAGTTGTTTCGTTTTTCTAGTAACTGCTACACGAAAACATCGAAATCGTGACTATTAGCTTATTACACAAAAAATGTATAATAGAAACCAATTTTACTACATATCTCTTCTTATTGGCCAGAATTCTACAAAAACATAAAATTATGAGCTGAAAGGCACCCAACATCCTTAAGAGGGCGTGGTACATAATTCAACGCTAAAAACATTAATCTATAACTGTAGGTTTCTTGAAGTCAATTTGCGAAAATTAAACCATAGCAATCCTAGACAATAGTTTTAACCCAATGTTTTAAACAAAATTGTTCCCAGTGTTACGAACTCTTGAGGCACAATCTCTGACGCCGGAACCTCGTGCATTTAACTGCGGCGCAAGAGATCACGCGTAACGAATGAGTAATTCTGGATAAATATTTACTCATAAAGTTGGCAAATACCATTATCTAGGATTGTTATTAAGTATTTTATCCATCTTGGCTTCGAAAAAAGCGTAGAAATCCGTTAACGTTTTCAGCGTTTATTTGTCTACCACGCACTCTTAATGTAAACATACAATTGTATGCAATATACACAATATATACATTTCAGCGTATTCAAACGTTATCTTTAATACTGTCGACAATGCGGTCTTCACATGTGCTCACCTTATGGCGAACAACTAAGGCTGAGGCACTGTCAGTCACGTGATACCAAGAACTTTCTTCCAACTTAGGAAATTAGTACCTTGCGACTGCAGGAAAACTTGGGACATTTTATCTGGAATTTTTATTTCACACGCGTAGGCAAAATGTAAAAAGGAACACAAATAGCCTTAATTGAAAATGTCCGACGTAAACACTCAGAACGATTATTTTTATCTGGGGGCTGCAAAATATGAAATAAAAACCCGTGAAAAAATGTCCCAAATTAACCTCAGTCGAAGGAAAGTACATTGAGCAAGTTTCCTTTCTTCGCCCTGACGTTACACGAGCTCGACATATTGTTGCTGTCAGGTGTTAGAAGCACATACGGTCACACATGCCACAGAAAAACAGAAGAGAGAATGTTGTAAGCAACACTAGTTCTTTGTTATGTGTTTCTAACGTACGACAGTTCTTAGGTGTGTGTTTCTAGTATAGAACTGTTCTAAAGTATGTGTTTCTATTGTTTGACAGTTATAACATCTGCGATTCCGTTGTACAATCGTTCTATACTGTGAAGTTATGTTGTGCGGTGTTTCTTACGTGCCTGGTTTTCCAATATTTGGTTACAAATCGTGTGTTTTCTGTCGTACGAATGTTCAGACACCTGTAGATTTTTCGGAATTTCTGTTGTGCGATGTTTCTAATGTTCGTGGGTGAACGGGCCCAAAGATGATTCCGTTGCGACTTGAGATCCATCACTTACTGTACATTCTTCTAGTTGACCGTTCAGAGGGGTTTCCCTCGACACTGTGAAGGTCTCTCATTGTGATGGCAACATCTCCAACGACGTAATGTACGGACAGAGAAAGACAGCCTCCTGGGACGGACAGATAATCGAGCAAGGGAGGTATGGGCGTTGTACCTGGGGACAGGAACAGACAGGTAGCGCTGTTTATACTCTTGTCCAGTAACTGATACCGCCTCTCTCTCTCTCTCGGGGTCGCACTATCGCGACACTAAAGAGCTGTTAACTAGACGGGAGAGGAGACCCTATGGCGCGGTAGCTGCGATGTAACATGAGGGTGAGTGGGATCAAAGACAGAGGAGGGGCAGGTGACATTTACATTCGGCCCGGGAGTGAGATGGGATTCTCGTGTTCCTCGCCGCGCTAGAGTAAACAAAGACGCGTCGAAGAGACGGTGTCCAGGCAATCAAGAGTGCCAACGTTCCCACTCACGCACTCCTACTTCAAGTTACGACTTCATGTGGTCGGTCGTCTCGCAGTAGTGTTGCAGCATGTTCGACACCAATTCCACAATATAGCGAATACAATTCACTATCTGCTTTGTAAGGCTATTCAAGTGTGAGATTCATAGTTTTATATTTCTGTGAAATAATGTAGTTTTGTAGACGTTAGTAGCCACTACATTTTCCACACAGTAAAAAAAAATTGTACATTTACAAGGAAAATCATGTAAACTAATATCAGAACATTATCAGTCAGGTAATAAATCTGAGATGTCCGAAACCTTTTAAAGTGGTTATAAATATTGTGAAAACGTTTAAGAACTAGTAAAATATATGGAAATGAGTAAATGTTTCGATTTGAAACAAAATAAACATTGAAGACCAGACAAATTTTACAAAACATTTCGTAACTTTACAAAAAAAATTGGAAACTAGTTTCCTGTAACCCTACAAACAATTGTTGTGAAGTGAAGCAAATATTAGCAGTGAATATACAAAATTTGTTTGTAGATTTACAGAAATGTTTGTAAATATACAATGAAATTTGTATAAGTACAAGTTTTTTGTAAATATTACAAAACATTTTTGTAGTGTTGCAAACAAAATTTTTCATGTTAGGGAGCATACACCAAACATAAACCAACAAATTCTTCAAATTTAATAATTAACATTGAAGTTAGACGTTATAAGTATACATAATAAGCGTTATAAAACTCTTAATTTAGTGTATTTTTAAATAATTGCTAAACAAAATTTATATCGGAAATCACTAACAGTTTTGGCACACTAAAAAATAAAACACTTTTAAGTGGATGAATTGTTTTTTATAACTATGCGAACTGTCAACTTGTTGCTGTGTATGTCGGCAGTAACAAGGCGCGAAGACTTGCCACGGCGAGGTGTCGAGTTGCGTGATAAGAACTGATAGTAGCATGGCCCTGCTCTTTCAACGCCCATGGGCGACTGAATATAATAAACCATCTGGGAGTGGCTCATTATACAGAGGCTTGACTCGCTCTGGAGTGCGTCTGGAGAGCTCGTGAGACATTAAAATTGTCACACAGAACTATTAAAAGTAATATTGATAACGTGACGATTTTAATAAACATATGAACGACATTATGGGAAACATCCGCCATTATTGTGGTAAAATATAAAACTTTATTAAATATTTATAAAAATCTGGTTTTATACACATGGACACGATACTGATGCAGAACACGACACGGAGGACAGTTAGGTACCACATTTATAAAACCTTTTTTTAATAATTCGCTGGAGCGACAAAGTTCTACTGTTTCATACGCATAATTAATTACATAATACCGTTATAGTACAACGTAATTATTTTCGATAAGTCATATTCACTGCCTATCACTGTTAAGTGAATAAAAATAAATAGGAAATAAAAGATATTACCAAGAAACTTAACCTATCCAAGATAACGGGAGATGCATCATAACTACACACTTGTCATACAACTTCCAAAGACGCTTTCCGAAACGTCACTTTATTACAATATTTTTTGCGGTGACTAAACGATCTTAATTTTACGTAGTTTCTAAGTTCAACTACATTGGCAGAATATATATGCAAACATGTACAAGTGTATGATGTTAAGCATATTTAACAACTGCGAAATTACAGTGACACGATTTTAGCTCTCCATGGCTGGCGCATGACACGAAGTTGGTGAAAAATTAATAATTTTATGAGTTTTTGACAGATTACAGATGGAGCAGTCTTAACAAATTGCAACAGTGGAAATTCACTGGAAAACGGTAAATTTTCACTGTTTCCAGTTTAGAGCGTGTACAGATATGTCGACGACTTGCGAGTGAACTGCGACTGTGGAAGTGCTGTGGCGGGAGAGAGAAGGAGATAGAGAGAGAGAGAGAGAGAGAGAGAGAGCGTTGAAGTCACCATCTTTTAATTTTTATATTTGTAGCAATTATTTTTTTTCTTGTTTCAGACACAAAATGTGACTAAATTTATCTAACATTTTTATCTCGCGTAGTTTTTGCGTAATGGCTCGTTAAAGCCAAAATTTGAATGCTTCCGTTTTAAGGACGACACTAAAACGAACTCACTTTTACCAAACTGAAAAAATTCACAGTGAATTACGATGTTGTAGGCTACAAATTCAGGTATGTCAAACCACAAAATAAAATAATTTGTATTTTTTTAAATAATTGAATTTTCCAATTTTTTATTTTAAATATCAGCATTTTTATTTAAACACAAAAAGAATTTATTCTTTGTTTTTATGTACGTTAAATTATAGCCTGTGGCATCTTCTTCCACTGTGATTTTTTTTTTCCAATTTGGAATGTCAGTTGGTTTTAGTGTAGTCATTAAAATTGAAAAATGCAAATTTTGACTGCAACAAGCCATTACGCGAAAACTATGCGCGATAAAAATATTTCATGAGAGCGAAATTTAGTCACATGTTGTGTCTAAAATAATAATAAAAAAATATCTGGTACAAATTAAAAATAAAAACATGGTAATGAAAATTGCTTTATACCGCGCCGTTAAGGGTGTTCAAGTGCGATAAAATCATAATTTTATACTTTTATGAAATATTGTAAGTACTGTAGATGATACTTGTGAGTACATTTTACTCTTACGAAACAATTTCAGCTCCCATAGTTTTCTCATAAGGGTGCGACAAAGTCAAAATTTGCCTGTTCTGCTGCCATGCAAAGAGTGAAAACCAACAGACCTACACAAACAAAATAATTCACTGTGATATTACATCCCATGAGCAATACAATAAAGGATTTAAAAGACCATAACGTAATATTTAAAAAAAAAAAAAAAAAAATCCCAAATGTACAGGAAAAAAGTTGAAAATTCAGCAATTTTTTAAATACAAAAATAGTTCATGGAATTTATTAAAAATATTTTACTACGTAGTCCGTCATATGTTATTTCTCTGTGAATTATTTCACTTACGTAAGTCAATTGGTTTTCATTATTTGCATGGCAGCAGAACATGCCAATTTGACTTTGGCGCATCGTTATGAGAAAACTATGCGAGTTAAAATTGTTTCGTAAGAGTAAACTATACTCACAAGTATCGTCTATAAAACTAACAATATTTCGTAAAAATATAAAATTATGATTTTATCGCACTTGAACACCCTTAAAAGGAGTCCTCGACTTGCGCATGGACGGCATTGCAGTGTGTCACACGTATACTTTTTTTTACGCGAAACCACTAAACTTATTCGTATTATGTTTATCTACGAAAAGAACACACGCTTGAAACCATGCAACTACAATTTTAAACGTTCAGAACGCTTATAAGAAACACATGGTTTTGGGCATGGACGGATCTAGCTTTGGGTTTTGGGAAGGGGGGGGGCACGATGATGGCGTATATTTGACCCGAAGCAAAAAAAGCGGGCCCAGGGGTTCTCACCCGGAAAATGTTGAATTTAAAGGCGCAAAATAGTGCTATTTAAGGAGTTTTTCTACCAAACAATTGAATAAACAGACTTAATAGGGAGTGGTACATAATACAACGCTAAAAGCATTAATCTATAACTGTAGGTTTCTTGAACAATCCTAGACAATCAATTTTGGCCAACGTTTTAAACAAAATTGTTTCCAGTGTTACGAACTTCTGAGGCACAATCTCTGACGCCGGAACCCGCATTTAACTGCGGCGCAAGAGATCACGCGTAACGAATTAGTAATTCTGGATAAACATTTACTCATAAAGTTATCTAGGATCGTCATTGAGTATTTTATCCATATTGGCTTCGAAAAAAGCGTAGAAATCAATTGATGTTTTCAGCGTTTATTTATCTACTACGCGCCCTGAAGAAATTTATCATAGTCTTGTTTTACATTAATAACGTCACATTGACTTTTGTTTGGAGGGGGAGGCGTTCTCTCCCTACACCCCCCTTGTAAACGTCACTGATTTTGGGGCCTCTGTTCAGAGGCTTAAAAAAAGACTGCTGTGACTGCGAAAATATCACCTAAATTCGTAAAGTGCAAAACGAGAGGCGTGCGTTGACTTATGCTTGATACTATCCAAAAATAACATTTTAGAGTCACCGTTTAAAGACTCGTAGGAAAAAAACTGGAAGGAAAACCTTACACGCCAGTTTGGCGCGCTGCGAATAGAGGCGATACGCTTCTCGTCGAGTGTGGTACTCTGGCTCTTATTAATACGCGGGTCCCACGCATCAAAGACGGAAATTCGGAACCGGTACACAAGAGACAGATACATAACACAGCTTGTAAGTATAAGTACAATGCATTAATAAGCCTGACATATGTATGAATCTGCGTTTTCCTCCAAGGAAAATTATTTTGAAATGTTCGTCGCTTTGCTGTAATATTGTTTTGATAAAACTTCCTGTAGTTAAAATACTACGTAAAATTATCCTGAGAGAAGCAGGGATATGTAGATTTATAAGATCAATATTTTATTTCGTATAACTAGTTTTGTAAATAACTCAAGGAATTGAAATTAGCTCGTTTATTTAATTTAATAAACTCTTGCTCTCTGACACGAACCAGGCAACTCCGAGGAAAAACGTTTCAGATTAAGAACCGGCATACTTGTATGTATACATCCTCCGTCCTATAAACTAATGGGCGGCTTAAAGTAATATTTTACAAAGTAATGTCCCCACATTAGGGATCGTTACAAAACTATTCGTACATTTGTGGTTGCCATGAAAACGAGATAGTTCGTAGTATCAGACAAAGTTATATCGATATTCAATCTAGGTTTTCAAGTCACTAATCAATAGAATATTTGACAACCAAAAAAAATAATTTAAGTATAATCGAGGACGTTAAAATAATCTTCAGCAATTTGCGGTAAACGCCTTATTGAGTGAAGTATAGTTATAAAAAATATAGGCGACTTATTACTGAATAAATCGGGATCGGCATGACACAGCTGTCAAAATGTAAGACAAGCCGATAATAACCTATCATTTAAAATCCTTGTCGAACACACGTTTTATCATTTTTTACTACTAACAGCACTTGGTCCTTGCTGCTGGCGCGAACACTTTATGATGATGACGGACCAGGTTTGACTTGAATATTAATAGCGCGTCTCTTCCTTAATGTTAATACATGCAGATGAAGATGAATGAGGCTGATATCAATGCGCCCATTTTCGGAAGCATTTTTTAACGCCGTGGATCACAAATCATGCCGTGGATCGAGTAGAGAGGACGAAACTTGGATGCTGGTACAAGGCGCAATAATTTGGTACGGTGACGTAATGTGTACCACGATATAATGCAGCATTCACCCCTTGGATACGTTGTAAATTTACGCAGACACTAAATTACACAAGAGAAATCCTTTGCTAGATCTTCGTACTTAATGAGACACTCCACATATAACTCTGTAATAACACAGTAAGTTCTCACAGAAAGATAACATCTCGTTACAGCTACTAAATATGGACTCATTCATAGATATGATTTAAATAAAAAGTAAAATTTATGTAACTTTATAAATAGGCGGAAAGCCTCCTCGGCTTCACGTATAGCAAAGGTGTTATTGCATATAGTTAGGCAGTATTCTCAAAAATGTCCAGGAATCATACTTATGACTGGGACAACATTTCTTGAAGGAGAGAAGGAAGGATGAGGAATAATTGGATTTGATTTACACACCAAGCCTGTAAAACAAAACCACGGATAATAAAATAGGATTGCCGAAGAGGGAATCAAACATGAGTCTTTCTAAGTGCGGATTCATTGTTTAACTACAAGTCTACGCTAACTCACTCGGTAGTCCGGAAAGAGAAGAAGGCTGAGTTACCAGGAAATATAATGAAAGCCTGAGGCTGTGTGATAAGTAGGTACATTTTGATGCTAAAACTAAAACAACGCAAGCACAAAAATATGCTTTGTATTTGTGCTCATGTAAAATATTTACTGGCGATTTCAATGCACGGTACTGGCAACACTTATTTGAGCTATTTATGACGGAGAGGTCATCGGTAGAGTACTGCTTTCCTGTAGAACTTCAAAGAAATTGTCACTGTATAGGTGCTATGAAAACTAGGTCCACTGTTGACTTACTTGACGTATGCCAATGCGTAAACAACTACGGAAATTCTCAAAAGGGAACTCTTAGTGTGAACAGTGTTGTGGACATAGCAACGCTGTGGAGATATTCCTGTTTCATGTCCTCTTCATTGATACGCAGCCGTTGTTTCACTTCACGCGTTATTCAGACTACTTGGAAAATATAATTATTTTTAAAGGGGCTAAAACAATCAGTTCAGCAAACCGAAGTTGACTCTTATACCAGGAGGGCAGAAGTGGATGCCAAACATATTTGCGTACCAATATCTAATGTGATGTGTTAATATGGTGTAACGTCGACACTTGTCTCAAAAATATTTCATATAACAATAACAACATTGTGTTTAAAACGCAGTGTGCAATAAAAGGTAAATATAAATCCTCGCCCTCGAGTAGCGCATGGACAGTGCTTGTAGCATATCAGGTGTGTTCTGTTATACGCAGTAGCTTTATCTATAAAAGAAAACGCACTTCAAACAAAGCTTCTATGTTATTTAAAATTCAACATGTCCGTTAGAAGTATAGTTTTGGCTTCTCAAACTGTCTAAAAAGGTTTTTTCGTTACGCTATAACCAGAAAACTACAAACCCGATTCGTAAAATAGAGAAACAAAAATGAGGATGGGTTTGTGGACATCTTACAGCTTCGCTAATGTTTTGTTGCCTATAAAAGTCGGTGTTGTGTGAATATGACGTAAAATGTATGGAACCGACAGAACATCAGAACCAACGACAAGTAAAGCATTGATGCAGAATGAACCGCAAGAAGAGAATCCCAGAGGAATTCAGTTAATTGCGAACAATTAATTTACATCACACAAAGTAGCAACGAAGAAGACAAAACTACAATAATTACGTTTTTATAACGCAGTTAAGTTCAAAATTCCGCTTTTTTTTACTGTCGTTAAAAAGCAAATGCATTGCATTTTAACAATTACTAATCACGGAACAAAAAAAATTATTTTCCTAATACATTACCATTTTGGAGTTTGAAAATGCATACATACAGAACGAATATCAACAAATGATGCAGTACTAACATGTGCGGAGTCGGTGTAAAAATTATGTTACTAGTTTGTAATAGTGTAAGGCAGGTTAAAATGCAATACTGTATGTTTTGCACATCTACTAAGTGTGTCGCAGTTTCTGTCGTGTAACAGGAATCTTTTATGAAGACTCTCACGGGCCGGCGGTCTGTTGGACCCAGACGTAAGCTTGTTCAAGATGGCAGTTGGAACTACTTAGTGTAATACTATACTGAAATTCAAATACTTGTTTATCATGCGAGAGGAGGATTAATGACTTGCTCTTCAAACGCTGCTTGTTTCAGCAATTAAATCATAATAACAAATTGCGCGAAATAAATTATAAAACTAACACCAATTTTTTGGACCCATACAGTACCATTACAAATGTAAAGAAACTAAATTTCAAGACATTACAAATTATTCCAAATATCACCGTTGTAACGAACATCTACAATAAACGTTACTGAAATATCGGTTAAATGTATTTTTTGCAGGGTAACATGAAACTTAAAACAATTTTCAATCCAAAGTTGTTTTTTCTTCTATTTCAGACTGTTATATTGTTAACCCTGACCTATTCGCAATCTCATAAACAAAAAAAAAATCTATGCAGTTCTGATGCTTGTGTGTAAATATCCTTGACGTCACAAACTAAAGAAGTATCGTAGACATACGCCATTGCAGGAAATGGTGTGTCACAGAAAATCAGAGAATACACACAAACAGACAAGTAAACAAACAAAACGACTTTGTTTGCAACATGACAAACAAAGGTAAATATATACAATTCCACAAGGAATTCAGTCAGTGATTTACAAGAAAATAACACAAACGAGCATCCAAGCAAAAAAAAAAAACCAAGGAAGAAATAAATAACTCAGAATATACTAAAAAAAAAGGAATTCCGTGTGTAAGTACGAAACAACAGACAAAACTAATTGCAACAAACAGACATAACCAAACGAACGACAAAAACTGGATGTAGACGACACAGCAGAAAAAAAGACACCTTGAAGAGAGCGAATGAAAACAAATAAAATAGTAACTGTGGACTGTAAGACAATGAAAGAAACAGACGAACGTTCTGGTTTTCTGTGAGACACCATTTATTGCAGTGGCGTATGTTCACAATACTTCTTTAGTTTTTAACTTGTCCCCATTGCAAGAATCGTTCAAAAAGAACATCCCTGATGTCATTTTTAAATACTTGTTAACAAATCATTTAAAATCAACCCATCGTGAGAAACTTGGCTAAGAAACAATTTTCAGCTCATCCCAACTACCCACACCTCGAGAAAGTAAGTTAGGATTGCACGACAAAACGTGATGTTTTGAACATAAAACAAATATAGATCATCTGATAAAAAAATTTTGTTTGCTAATAAAAGCTGTTTTTTGGAGTCACTAACCAGATTTATTGTGATTTTGTAAAATATTTTCTTGTTGTTTATATCAGCACAAAAACAGAACAATTTAATTCCGAAATAAAATATCTTGTAAGAATCCAGTCGTAGTATGAGTAATCACTATTTTAGACTATTACCTGCATACGTGGATAAACACTGCTAGTTTGATAAGCGTGATCACAAAAACATTTACAAGACAACACTCATGCTTGTTCTTGTTTGATAAATTTAAGTATTTAATCGCTACCTACCTGAAGCTGTTTGGATGTGGAGACTCACAAGCGAAGGAGCGATACGGGCTACACTGACGCGCACACCTATTGCTTTACACGCCAGGCGCTGAACTGGCGGGCGAGCGCGCCATTTACCCGAAAATCGTTTTCCCGAATTGAATTTTCAGCGCTCTATTCTGCATTCAGTAACCTGCTTGGGTATCGGTGTCAAAAGTGTCCTGTGTCTTGAGATTTCACTATTTAGAAGAATGTTGTGCAGATAGATACAGGTCGATGTCACAGTCACTTCAATTTCTCGAAACACTGGGAAAACACTCTAGACAACAACCCAAAGAAGTTTTCTGCTCTCCAACGAGCACGCGTACCTGTAGATACTTTGGGTGAACCTTTGTCGTAACAACCAGCGTATGATTTCATAATGTGCACTTACAAGGAGAATGCATGATCCGTAATGAGAACACAGGGTGATGATTATGTCCTACTTGAAAGAAGCACAAGAAGAGGAAGAGATCAATTGATATAATGCAATATTTAACAGTTGCTACATTTAATAATGTGTCTGGTTGTTCACTTTCATTTCAAAATTAGACATTCACATACGTAATTGTGTAACATAAACTATGCTCTTCTACAACTTCGAGCGCATGGCAGTAGAGGTCATTCGCCTCACACACTACAACAAGCGCTCCCACCATCACCAGCCGCGAGACACAGACTGCCATCAAGCTTCTCCTGCCTGGGGAACTGGCCAAGAAATCTGTCAGCGAGGGAATCAAGGTAGTCTCCTTGTACACTAGGGGGCAGATTAAATATCGCCACTTGATATTTGCACCGACGTACCGCAACGCAAGTGCAGAGCAAGTTAAACGCTTCTTCTATGGCATTGCGTGAGTATATAATTCCAATGCAGTGCAACCAGACGCAACGGAGGTGCAAATTTTGCGTTGCGTACAATAAAATGCGATATTTAATCGGCCCCCCCCCCCCCAGCTCTAAGTGAACTTCCTTGCTGCAACCCACAGCCCGTATGTTTACTTGTACAACGACTTACCTGTTAGTGCCTTGCAAACCTCTGGGACGATTCGCGAGATGCTGTGTTCTGAAACACGAAACAAGTACATGAGGGACGAGTAACTGGCTTAGTCCTGGGGCCTGCCATAATGCCTTATCCATTTCGACAGTCTGTCTTTACAATAACTCTGCTGAGGGTAATCAACAAATGCAGTTTAGGAGGTATTGATTCACGGAAGTTGGTATCTAAGAAATCTCAAGACACCTTTACTCGCCTCGGGGACTTTTGACACCGATACCCAAAAAGGTAACATAATTCCTGGCACATGGTGCAGTGTAATCCAAGGTGATACATGAATTATGTCTATCAAAAATCTATTACGTCGGAATACTGAAGAGGCAAAAACCGTTAGGGATGAGTTCATGGAATACTTCATGTCAGGTAAAGGCCATGTATCACGACAGGCCAGGTATAATTCAGGAAACACATGTGTGAATGACGCTACACAAAATAGGTCTACTTTTAAAGACATTATCATTTCTGGAAACTACTTTTATCATAACGGCACATATGTGAAGACTATGGAACTGGGCCTTAACGCGCAAAACCTCTCATGATAGGAGGAAGCTTTAAGCGGCATTTTGTTACTGGAAAGTTGGTATAATAGTTCTTCATAAAACTCTTAATCAATTTCCTATCAACCTGATCGATAGAGTTGTCATACAACTGTGCGAGAAGGTTTTTTTTTTTTTTTTTTTTTTTTTTAGCCACGCCAATGATTCTTGTAGGTACTCAGAAGTTCTTCTGTGAAATATGTTAACCTTTCGAACATAGGTACACTGTGAACACATAACATAGTTTTGAAAATAAAAACGTGAATATACAACTCGGTGAAGCGCAGATAGTAGCAATGTTAGCGGACTCCTTAAAAAAGTATTTAAAAAAACTAAGGTTTACGTAAAATTATCTGCCGTTCAGTTTCACTCGCAACAAGCATCCCAAAACGATAAACACAGCTGTCTCTTCTCAGGACACTGCTGTAGTAAAGCATTCTATTAACAGTGTAAATTTTTAGGTAATTATGTAACCACGAAGTTAATTAGCGAATTTACAGTCCCTGAGCGGTGCTGGCGTCCAGTTTAAAGTCAGTCAGACGACATGAACGCAGTTCATAAAGTCCCAGGCAATTACTTGAGCCTCGTGGTTGTGACGGCTCGTGCTAGGAAGTTATACAGCCGCGCCAGGACATTACTTCAACCTGCAGCACTCCATAAATACAAACATGGCCACGTTCTTCTACACTGTGGTTCGTAGTGGGTAACAGGGAAAATACACATTTTAAAAAATCAAGCAATAAGTTACCAGAAATAATGTTTGCTGGACAAGAAGATGCGAAGGGCTGCGCTGTTGTACTTTTCCACTTAGGTCATTATATTAATTATAATTATGGTTTGATAACCTACACCACGCTAATTGGAGGCTGTGTATGGCCACGCATGTAGGCGCGGGACTCAGGTATCACTAGGGGGGGGGGAGGCAGGGAAACGATGTGGAGGCGTGTTATTAAGCCCGTCGAGACACGATACACTTCTCCTCGGAGACCCCCCTCCCCCTACAACTCACACACACAACGCAACACCCTCCAATCACGAGAACAAGGGATAAGGAACAAACAAATAAAAAAGCCACAAAGACGGAAAACGAAAGGCGGCAAGTGGAGAGGGTCCGACCAGTCAGGGGGAAATTACTCGGGGTGAAATTACGTCCCTGGCGTGGCGAGGGGTTGGGGGTGTCTTTAAAAAAAAACCAAACAAAAAAATTACCGACCACGCCTGGACTGAATTCTCCAGGGGTGCACATGCTCTCGGCACCAAATTTCGATTCATGATGTCAAGCATTGGTGCTAAGATATAAAAAATGATCAAATGAGTAGCATAAACCTTCAAAAGATGCAGACACTTTGATTAAATACAAAGAAATAAAATTATGTACGGTTCGGAAACCAATCGTCTACAAAGTTAAAGCTTTGGTTTCCAAATTATTTTTCATTACTTTTTAATGAAGTCGAAAAGACAGTCTTGAATGCGAGAGTGTTTATGTTACCTTACAGTACAAACCAACAATAACGCAACCGTTTAACAGCAAAAATAGTGAGTTAGTGAGATATTTTTGGTCAGCGTTCAACATCGAGGTCTTTGACGTTGGTGGGGGGGGTGACAAGATGTGAGTATGGAGCAGCGCCGAAATTAAGGAGTGGGAGAAACGGGATATCTCCGAGAAAACCCGCCGACCAACGGCATCGCCCGGCACGATTCTCACATGTGAAAATCCGGGGACCAACCCCGCCGGGAATCGAACCCGGATCGCCTTAACTGCAAAAAGACAAACATAAACAAATAATTTATATTATTTGGAAATAATTATGTTATTAATCGTTGGCGTCAGACACCGTACCGTAGTGAGTATCATGTTTGTGTTGCTTTTTAAGGTTTAGCCTGTTTATAAGGCGTTCCTGAAGCCAAACGGCGTAAAACCAGGGCCGTAAGTATACCTTCAACAATAATCCTTGGCACATCGCCTTAATTTGTGATTTAAACCTTATACAAAACCTTGAACTAAATTTTTGTAGAAGATATAAAACAAAATTAAATATATTTTCTCCAAATAACGTTGGCAGTCCGAGAATCCTCTGTAAAAACTTGTATATGTTTGAGTAATTCCAAATTAGAGGACTGAGCAATAATCAATATTTAATAAATAAAAAAATTAATATCGTAAACAACGAACATAAAAAAAATTGCAACCGTACATTGATTAACCAAAAATGATGTGGGCTTACAAACGTGCACAATTTTTGTCGGTAAGTGGAGGACCCAAAATATTTTTTTAAGGCTAGAACATGTATGGTTTTAACCGGCTTCCAATCCTGAAATCAAAGTCAAATTTATCGACTCGGAGACATACAACCCGTAATTGCTTGCCAAACCTTAAACTTTAAAGTTATAAAACATGCTGTAATTGCTGCCAGGTGAGTATGATGATTGAAATCAAGCTGTATGTCCCGCCTGTTGCAACATATACACACGTAGGCAAGGTGAGTGTAGCCTGTGCTGCAGTCTGGTGACTGAACATGAAAACATCACAGAGTAAACAGTCCAGCAGGAGAAGTACAACTACGTTACTCCTGAGCACCCCCCCTTCCCCCCCTACGTGATCATTCACTTAGGTTAGTATAAATTAGTTTCCATTAGTTTAAATCAGTTTAGGCTACTTGAAATTAGTTTAGATTACTTTAAAATACAGGAAAATGCTACGCTATTACTGAAAGGTCGGTTTTCTTTCAACTATGTGGAAGGTATAATTTTTTTCTAGACTGAAATTATATATTATATAATTGCATAATTAGCTGAAACCGTGATGTATTTGGTCCTGAAACAATTTTTTAACATAATATATTCACTGTTTTCTACCAAACAGTTCAACAGCTTTACATCTGCTCTCGTTCAGGATATAACAATAATTATCGTAAAAGCAGTAGAAATTATGGATTGTGACTTTAAGGGCGCGGTCTACCGCAATTTTCATCATGTTTTTATTTTTTATTTGTACCAGTTATATTTTTCTTATTTTAGACACAAAATGTGACTATAAGTGGCTCTTATGAAATTATTTTATCTCTCATAGTTTTCGCATAATGGCTTGCTAAGTCAATATTTGCATGTTTCCGTCTTAAGGATTGCACTAAACCAACTGACATACCAAACGGAAAAAAATTCACAGTGAATAAAGACGTCGCAGGCTACACTGTGACGTACGTAAAAACAAAGAATAAAATGTTTGTACTTCAATAACAATACAAAAATTTAAAATAAAAATTAGAATAGTTCAATTCTTTTTTATTTAAAAATATTTTATTTTATAGTTTACTGAATTTGTAGCCTACAACATCGTTATTCACTGTGAATTTTTTAAGTTTGCTAATTCCTTACAACGGAAACATGCAAATATTGGCTTTAACGAGCCATTACGCAAAAATTATGAGAGATAAAAATATTTATAACAAAAAAATTTAGTCACATTGTAAGTCTAAAACAAGAAAAAAAACTCGTACGAATATAAAAATAAAAATATGGTGATGATAATTATGGTACATCACACCCTTAATACACGGCGCTGCGGCTACTCGTATCTGAGCAGAATGTTTACGAAGTAGTTGCATTTCTCTAGCTAGACTCTTGTGTCATAGAGCACCTTCTACACTGCAACTATGCGGCGGTAGTAATTGTTATACGCAATTAGAGGACAGCGGAAGAAAGTAGTGTTTCCAGCAAGCAGCTACATCGTGCGACGCTAATGTTTTCCGAGCGGGTAGTAACATCGACTACAGAAGTGTGACCTTGAAGGCGGAGAATGTAATTAACTCTCCCAGTCTATTTCTTCTCGTTAGCTGCCGCAGCACTACATTAGAGGCTTGACCTCCTCCAGATAAAAAGTGGTAAAGCTACAGTTTGATTCGTGGAAAGATATTCTTAGTTACGCCTACGGTTCCGATCTCGTTCTAACGTATTTTGTAAAAGGAAGGACGACTCACCCAAAATTTAAGAAAATTACAGATAAGCAGAAAAAAACTGAGCATATTGTGGTAAAGTTGATCACCTAACAAGGGCACACACACACTGTCGTATCAGGCTTCGTGGTTAAGATAGTGGTTATTTTATTATTTTTAAAATTGTTTCCGCAAGAAACATTATGTAATGAAGGCAATTGCGTTTATAGCGAGATGGTTTTAAATTAGAAACATACATTCACTGTAGTTTCAAAAAACGGCCAGTTACCTGTTCTTTGCAGTTATTTAAAAATCGTATAAAATAAATATATCTGTCCGTTATTACAGGTTCCCTTTTTTACTAACGAAAATTAAGCAAACGAATTTCACTTCAAGTATACATTGCATTTTCATACTAAGCCAGTTATAATGTGTTTGCATTGAGAAACTCTATAAATTCCTGCCACAAAGGGTAAACTTACCCTTCTTCGTGATACTAAGGCTACGAACTGCAGAATCAGAAATATGTTACATATTGTAACTGTGATCATATATGTTATATTGGTCACATATTGCTGAAACTACACATGTCTGCTCTGTGTAGGTAACCTAAGAACTCTCTCTACAGAGGCTTCCCAATATTTGTGATGCTTGCAATGTGGTTTATCACGATATTAAGGTATATCATGGTCAGAGATGATGGTATATAGCGAAAATGTTTTGTACCAACATACCCTTGAAAACACTGTTCTTCTTGTGACATGTATGATTGGGTGATATACATATGACACAACGTAGCTGCTTGCAGACCAATAATAGACATCAAATTTTACAATAGCGGGATTCCTGTTGGCTCTGTCAAATAGGACAACAGCTCTACGTACAAGAGAAAGCTAGTAATCGTCTGGAAAGTAGAATGTATGTTGGAACCCAGAAAACAGTCAAGTTTTCCCGCGATAAACCAGCATCTCTAATCATGATATGTGGTCAGTTTGTCCTTCTAATGCGCTAACTGAATATTATTTTCCTATTCCTTTTATACACGCGTAATTTGGCAGCATCACAAAAGAAGTAAGGTGCCAATGTAAAACCACTGACTAAATAGTAACACAGGCTTGAAACTAGTTTGCGGCTAATTTAATACGGGCGAACTCTTACTGGCTGCCCGGGGTTGTTGATAACTGACCCGTTTCTACTGGCTCGTGCATGTTACAGCACGTCTCTTATTGGTCTGGTTGCCGCAATACGCTGATTGGTGGTAGGTTTACCGACATGTTCCCGGCTGGCGAAGACATTTCACTGGCGTGTGTGACTTGAGTTTGCCATCCTACCAGCTATTTCACTTCTGTATTCCTAACTATTCTGTGATGAAACATCTCACAAACATTATTAATTAAACACATGAGTCAATCTTGATCGGGAAATTGCTCTGAAGAAAAATCTACCATATATATATATATATCATAGTTTCGTTCTTTTACGTGCCCTCCAACGACGCAGTGCTTGGCGAAGGAACACCGGTGCGAAGGGGGAGGGGTTAACAGTCGACCGGGGCATCCTTAAGAGGGCGTGATACATAATTAAACGCTAAAAGCATAAATACATAACTGTAGGTTTCTTGAAGCCAATTTGCACAAATTAAACAATAGCAATGCTAGACAATAGATATAGTTAACGTTTCAAACAAAATTGTGTCCAGTGCTACGAACTTCTAAGGCACAATCTCTGACGCCGGAACCTCGTGCATTTAACTGCGGCGCAAGAGATCACGCGTAACGAATTAGTAATTATGGATAGATATTTACTTATAAAGTTGGCAAATACCATTATCTAAGATTGTCATTGAGTATTTTATCCATATTGGCTTCGAAAAAGCGTAGGAAGTAATCGATGTTTTCAGCGTTTATTTATCTACCACGCTCTCTTAAGGAACCATACCAGCATTCGCCTGTAGTGATTTCGGAAAACCCAGGAAAACCGAGATGAGGATGGCCGGAGCCACGTATCGAACCCGGGTCCTCCAGAATGCGAGGTGTTTTAGCACTGCTACACCATGCTCGGGTTTAGTGATACACAGGTTCTTTATTTTAGCGTGAACTTGTCATTTGTACTACACTTATTTCAAATATTTTAAGAGCAGATCAACAGAAATATGCGAGCTTATTGCAACCTGCTTAGCGGTGTTAATTTAAAGCACTCAATTGCCGGGTGCATACTCTACACTGCAGACGAACTGCAGTCTAAAAATAGTTTGTTAATTTACCAGACATGCATATAGGAGCGCTAAGAAAGTAGGTATGGTAGAATAGTTTCCCAGGCATCTATGGTAGCACTCCTAAACTTAAATATAAAACAGTCAAATGTACACTCTAAATATGAATTAGTGAATATTCACTGATTCACGCCGATGGATGGAGCAGTTTCAACGAATTGATTCAGTGAGAAACAACTGTGAAATCGATGATTATTCACTGATTGCGATAAAGAGTGCCAACGTTCCACTAGTTAATTAGTGAATTTACACAGATTTTAATGTAATTTTTCACTGATTCAATAAGTGAAAATTGTTCTTTTATAACAACTGGAAAAACAGTGAATATTCGCTGATTCACTTGTGAGATGTTGGCACTCTTAAAGGAAATAAGTGATTATTCACTAACTGAACAGTGACTATTTTCACTGATAGAAATTGTTGAAACTGCTCCATACATTAGCGTGAATAAGTGAATATTCACTAATTCTGATTTAGAGTGTATACTAAAGTTACCAGACCTGGGTTGTAACAACTGTAAAAGTTTGCATATTTACAATACAAAAGTATGGTATCTGTCCCCTACTGCGACTGGGATAATAACGTCCTACATATTTTAGGAAGTTTTTTTACAGTGTGCATTTCAGACATTTCCAAACGTTTTCGCGTTTTTTACCAAAATAACTCACATTCCGTTATACTTTGAGAAAAATGTTTAGTTAACCAACATTTGCTCGGCATAACAATTGATTTAAAAAAACTTTGTTTTTATTTTGTTGTCCAAGTTTCATATTTGGTCAGTACAACTAAATACTGGTTTATATTGCATAGATTTCTGAATCGAGACATTAAAAGAAAAATAAGTCGTACCGGGAATCTACTTTGGAAACTTTTTCTGTAAAGATCGTTCTTTCACATTCATGACCAAGACTGAAAGTTGGTAAGCGTCACAAATACATAAGGCTCGTAAAATGCATGACAAGTTCACAGGTGTAAACTAACAAAGTTTACATCTTTATTTTCCTTTTCTGTAGAAACGGTTTCACAGGGATTGTTTGCACCTGGAGGAAATGTCAATAAATACACTTACGAGTATAGCTATAACAATAATTATCAAAGTGGTAAGCACTCAACATGCGCCTCTTTAGCGCTGGTGAGGAGTGACATGACGTCAGTACGGAGCAACGCCGGAATAAAGGGGCGGAGGGGGGAAATCCCCGAGAAAGCCAGCCAAACAGCGGCATTGTCAGACAGGATTCCCACATGCAAACATCTGGTGACCGACCCCGCCGGGAATCGAGCCCGGATCGCTTTGGTGGGAGGCGAAAGCTCCATCCACTGCGCCAACTGTGGCCTCATAACTACCAACGAATGGCAACATTGCTTTACAAAACTACAAATGTGATTATTAACCAAGGCGAGCACAAACATAATGGTTATGGTTGGCACAAATAAACGAACGTCTTTGTGCTTCCAATCAAATTATTACATTTGAGTCAAACAAACATTTTATTGTCGCGCGCAAGTACATTTCCAAATAAACAACATGTTTGTTTTTGGCACTTTATTATAGTAACAAAATATTTTGTTAGTTCAAGTTAATATTTATATCATCATACTCAAACAAATATTTGATAGAAATTTCTTTCAGTGATTTATAACTTAACTTGTTAGGAAATCCTGCATACTGTAAATTGTTCTCGTGCCCTTTAAAATAGTCAATACCATATTGTCTACATTATATTTCTTAGAATATACGCGGTGATCGTTTATTGCAGATTTCAACAAACTATTCTGAACGCTTTCAAGAAAAAATAAACTGCATGGACGAGCTGCACCAGATCAACAACAATGTGTACAATAACTCGTTTATATTTCAAACCAAAACTATTCATAATATTGGCTGTAGTTTTCTTTAAAGTGTAACAATAAACATCACGTAGCTCGATGCAGCGAAAAGTCAAGGTGTTGGCAACTACGCTTTTAAACACGTACAATATTGTGATTCTTGCGTGATAAACAAAGTTTATAATAATACCATATTTATTTTTTAGAATACATTTCTATTAGAATCACAAATCACTAATAGCACTACAATATAACAGATATAAGTGTATCAGCAAATATTACAACATCAAAATTAAATCCGAGTTACTCAGTTCCCAGTTCTTGATTGTAAATTCTTGCTATACCGCAACATCGCCTTATGTATGTAAAACAAAAGCCAGATAAGTTGTTGGCTCAACAAAAATACTAGTTTATACAATTCCTAATATCACCGAATCACCTACGTACAGTAAATAACGAATACGATGAATATTACTTACTCTATCAGTGTTTAAAACAATTTATTCCGAAATACAGGCCAATAATAGTTTATGGAATTGTAAGTACAAATCAGAGAAATAAAAGGTAACATATGAAGTAAATTATCGTGTCTTTTCATATTACACGTGCTCAGTGGTTAGCATACTTCGGCAGTCGGGGTGACTTGCAAGAGACCATATTCTGTACAATATGTTGGACACAGAGGGCATTGAAGCATGTCGCTTTTGGTTGGATCCTGTCCACATTCACACCTCGCATCACATGTAGTGAAGCAACACTTCTTCAAATTGTCCCTTGACCACCCAACTCCAGAACGTCCTTATGAGTACCACAGTTGGACATCATCTTAGAGAATATTCACAACGATAACTATTTAATCAATACCGGTAATATCTGTAAAATATCTAACACTGAAGCTAAGGCGTAGTATAGTTGAGCATGACTCTGCTATAAATAAACGGGGTCACATGATCGGCTTGTAAATTGTAGCATAGTTGATCGTTATTCTCTGCTGTGCGGCGAGTATTATAATCTTGGTGATTCATGTCCTGCTGCAATATGTACTGAGGGTCATGTGAAAATAATGCAGAGATACATTTGAAGTGGGGACCAAGAAAGTGTTGAAAAAAAAAATAAAGTGCAGTATCAGTGCCTACAAAAGAAAGCAAAGGGAACAGAAATATTATTTCCACAGGTGTGCTTACACAAGGAAGGCGTGAACTATGCCACGTCTTATACAGGATACTCAAGGGCCTGGAAGAGAAGGCGGGTAAATGAAGCACTTCAGTTAGCGGCTCGCTAACGATCTAGAGTTTGTTTCAAAATACGTGAGGGTTGCGACGAGAAGAAACAGGTGAGGGAAGTGCGGCAAGCAAAGTGAACAGTTCTCGGTTTCTTAAGGAAGAGAGTGGCGCAGAATAAACGTGGTTGAATACACAAAAAATACTTTTGTAGAAAAGAATATCAGAGATGTTTCAAAGAGCTCACACAAGTTGGTGCTCATAGTAGTTGCCGCATATAACATTGTCAGAATCCCTATCAACAATGCGCCGCCAGACGAATTTTCTTCTTTTTAAACGTCGTTGAATTTACTACTTTTACATTAAATATCATATTTATTGCGTTTATCATTATTTATACTGAAATTTGAAAAATGTGACACTAAAACAGATCTTAAAATTTACTAAGCGTACGATAAACGATTGTTCTATTTCTTCATTTGCCTGAGAATATTTTAAGAACGGTTAGTATAAAAACAATTACATTTACTCCTGCGTGAGTTATGTACAGTAGATTTTTATACTAACATTTTTATTCAGCTAATATTGATTATTTTAAAGCAACTAATGCCCAATTCCATCAATCATATTGTCCTCTCCTCTATAATCTCTGCCTAATAGATAAATTTTAAAATTTACTAATCGTCAGTAATATAAAAAAAAAAAACATAACATTTATGACACAACCATATTAATTCTAAGAGTTAAAACGAGATAAATTAACAAATCTTCATAATTTGAAAGTACATTCGGACTATGATTCGAAATCACCGTCAGCAAAAAAAGTCGCTGTTTGTGCTGTTGCTTCAGTTACAAAGTCGAATTCCGATAACTAGCCGCATGTGAAAGATCATTACTCAATTATAAATGTAAGCATGTCGTTAGCCTGGGTTTACAAACAAGGATAAAATGTTCAACATGCGCTGACTTATCTCGCAAGGTACCACATCAAATTAGTACATGTGAACTGCTGTGTTTTCAGAGGAACTTCTGTCATCGTGTCGACTCTAATATGCACGATATCCAGAAACAACAGCATAATAAGCACATCACACTAAGCCTGGGCTAAATTGCAGACGAAAGTATTAGTGACGAAATACTGTAGGACAATTTACGTGCATAATGTGGCAACACTGCACGGAGAAAGTCCTCCCCCGCGCTCCACGTTCTGGTATTATTTTATGTATGCTACGTCAAGTAAAGGTACGCGCGCACTACGGCGTCACGGCAAGGACGGACGGCCGTCACAGAAAAATACAAAAATCTTTAAGGCTTCTGCCTACCTCGGAGCGCGACGGGAGCAAGGATAGGGTTTTACATGTTAAACTAAATTCCGTGTAGCTCAGTCACCCTTTGAGATATCGCTTTCGGATAGAAACCATTTTCTGCATTGAGAAGAGGAGAATACTGCTACGTAAACGAAATTGTGAAAATAATTTTATGAGTACGGGGTTTCGAGTGTTTAATCGGCATAAAAACACTTATTTGCTCATATTTTTCAGGGTATTGATATAACTTGCTAAAATATTCCGTAGCAGTGTGAGCCGTATCGTACTGAACAAAAAAGTCAATGGTGGCATATATGTAGGTTTGAAAGTGACTGAGATATTTAGGAATATAATTTAACCTGTAACGCCCTATCCATGCTGCCGCCGTAGCTCTGAGGTAGGCAGAAGCCTTTAGAAGTGCGCGCACCACGGCGAGGCGGCCGGGAATGGACGATCGGCAGCTTCGGCCGTCCAACAGAAAGTTCGAGCGAGGGAATTAAAATACAGTGCGGTGTGTGCCGTGCCGCCTGCCCCATTGCAGTGGCTCACGAGACACTGTCCAAACATTCGTTACGTCCGAAACCGCCGGGTGGATCGGAATATTTCCAGACTTCCCGTCAGTACCTTCCGACTATCCGTCCTTGCCGTGGCGCCGTAGTGCGCGCGTACCTTAAACGTAGCATCATGTTTGAACTGCTCGGGATTTTAACCTGCACCAAAATATGTATGTCAGGACATTAGTAGTAAGATAAGTAAGATAACTGTGGAGCGCAGGGTTGCCACACAGGGCAAGTAAAATTGTCATTGTACATTTCCCACTAACATTTTCGTCTCTAATTTAGACCAGAATTTACGTGGCGTGCTTCTTGTGTGGTTGTTTCTGGACACTGTATTTTGTCTGTTAATGGCTACCAGGAATGTCACCAGTTTTCCGACGACACTCTACATTGTTGTCCCGAGGCGCAGCTTAGCGTTCTGTCAAGGGGTTTGACAGATCCAACTAAACTGTTAGCTTGAGGACAATGCGGTGGTCGGGCGTACCCTGACTCCCCGCCTGATGGGAGTCCGAAGCGGGAAAGTCTTCATGATAAGTCAGCTGCGTGGAAATATAGACCCCTCGAAAGAGCAAATTGCATACATATACATTGCTATGATTCAGGAAGGACGTCACAACCTTGTGCAACACGATGGCCACAATCACGACAGTGAAGACGCCTATTTAGGTCTCGCCTAAGTATCTTTTGAAAATGGCGCAAGAGTGTGCTCCTATGTCATCCGCCAATTTTATCTACGCCTCGTACATTTATATTTGGCAGTTGACGGCCTCCTAGGCTCCGATTAAATATCACTATAACTTTTATTTGCACGGACACAGCGCAGTGCAGGTGTAGAGCAAGTAATACGAGTCTTCACTTGCACCTCTAGTCACAGTTGGAACTGAAAACACAGCCGCGTTTATAGTTGCGCATGCGCGACCACAGCACATTTACCTGTGCCGAAGTATTTGATAGGCGCACAACCATATTGTACCCATCGCGTGACATCTTGTACGCGCGCGCATGAGACAACGCAGGTGCACATTTTGGCTCGTGTGGTGCGGGCCTTTGCGCCGCTCACATAACAAGCTATATTTACGAGGCCCCTGCAGGTAGTAAGCGAGGGTGATATCACGGTGGTTCGTCACAGCCTCCCAATCGGTTTACCTCTTTTTATTTGCTAAAATATTAGCCAAAATAATGACGTTAGGCAGGGCTGCGTGTTCGTAACATATTATATACATTAAATAAAAATTAAATAGCATAGTAGGATAAATATCAATTTTAAATCAAAACCAAGAGAATTTCTCATCACGTTTGTACTGTGCTGAGTAGAACAGTTGTTATACATTCTCGAGGAGACAAATGAGAACTAAACGGAAATTAATTATCATATAACTTAGGTGGTTGCCCTTTGGACAAGGACGTGAGAATACAATTTTAAAATTTATTTTCATAATTTAAATACATAGCATACTAAAAAAATTTAACTTCAAATAAATTTATACGCGCTTAAGAACATCAGAACAAAGGAAGTCCCGAAAACTAATTTTTTCCCGAAATAAATTTAATTCTGGACCATAAAATCAGGGTTTTATAGCAGACTTCGAACCACTTGGTACAGTTACTGATAATTTTTTTTACAATTTACTCGTTATACTCCTAGTTGTCATTAACTCATCAAGCTCTCTCGAGGTTTGAATCCTGAACTAAAAAAACTCGAGTGTAAGTCGTGTCTAGATGAAAATACAATATAAGTGAATTTAGTACGTAAGAGAGACGCAATATTAACTTAAGCCTACTGTCATAGTTATAGACATATTTAACTCAAATTAAAATTAGGGGCCAGTAGATGGAAAAAGGGGCTACTGGGGCAGGGGTGTGGGGTGGGGGACCGGGGGACACACGGCGGCCATCTTGGATCCCGTCCGCCATCTTGTATGACGTCACCCGGCCGCCATCTTGGATTGCATCACTTCCGGCCGTCATCTACTTCCGGTCGCCATCTTGGATTGCATCACTTTTTCTAGAATTTTCTACTCTGTC
>PNEQ01056349.1:0-14245 GCA_003012365.1 Medauroidea extradentata
AAATTGAAGATATTAACAAAAATGTGGTATGTTACTATACTGTGACACAACAGTACGAAACGACGAATAGACTTTAAACTTGGGCAATTGTTCGTGAACAACATATACATATTCCTAGCATTTTTATAATTTTATCTCATTTTGACATTGTCACTTTTGGCAGTAAACCGACGATATATCATCTCACTAATCTCAGGTTCGGGGCACCAAATACGTTTCCGCGAAACCTTTACTCTCTGAAACTTTGTAATGTCAATAAAGTTAAAGTGAATATTTTGACAATATATAATTGAGGGCACCGTCAACAATGGTTGTGCATAGGGTAAACAGATGTTTCTCATTCGATTAACCACTTACCTTAGACGACTGTAACTACCCTAGAACGTCAAATTGGCAGTTTTATAAATAAGGCCCAGGCGAAGACGCTGTTAGTGGCAGGGACAAACTTAAGACTGCTTTTCGCGTGGACAGCTATAGCTACTTATCCTGCTGCAAAATTAGTTCAACTAGCCGCTTGGAAATTCTAACACTTGATGACTGAAGTACCAATCTTGTGTACAAAGAGGTTTTTCAATTAAAGTAAATATTATCAGTTACGAATAATACTCGCGAGCAAAGCCGCGGGGGACTGCTAGTAAAATATAAAATTAAGATGTACATTATATATTATATATAATTTACTTAGAGGTATTCGATTGATAAAAGTTACTATGTAATGATAGACTGCGGTTAATATCAAATTGTTGTCTGACCCAAGTTTACCGTAACTTTGTGTGATACGGATTGTTTGAAATTGCCAAGATTGTTGATATAGTATGTTAACGTCCTAGCTTCAACACGTGAGATAATGTGGATGAGAGATAACACGCTGAACGAAAGTGTACTTACCGCCGAGAATTATCAACACATCCATGGCTCATGTGAGACAGACGCTCAGTCTCATGTTCGGAGCGTACGTGTGTAACCAGATATTGCCTGACCAATGTTTAGTTTCCCGAGTACATTCATATTATTTCCCAACGGACACACGGAGTTGCCAAACCTCGTAAGCGGCCTTGTAGGCTGTGTAAGTCGCCTGAAGGGGTACTTTCAATATCTCACGCCCCGGGGTCTTGAAGCTCGTGTGTGGCGGCACGACCTCCTAAATTAAGTCCGGAATGAAGCCAGATTCAAAGCGCCTCCCTCCCTGGTCGTGATCCTCTCTGACCCTGCAAACACCCCACCTCGGCAGGGATCCGCCATCGCCTGGCGAATTCTAGCTTTATAAAAGGATTTCGGCGCGAAAACCTGTCGGGCGCGGTTGCCAAATCCCCTGGCCGCGTAATTCCTGCGGCGCTTGTAGAGCCAGCCTTCCTTCTCCGTCGCCATGTCTCCTGGCAGCAGGCGCAGACCTAACCCAGGTGGCCGATCACTAACTCCGGCCATCAGATACGCTTATCCTCGCTGGATGTCGTCGCCTGGAGGCCAAGTCTGGGATTACAACTAGGGAGAGGTGTCGTCTCGCCCTGCTGTTCCTTCGACCCGCCTCCCTTCCTCACCGTTCTTATCAAAGACGTGCTACGTAGTTTATTTCACACAAGTGCAAAAATATCTAAACTATATCAACGGAATGCTTTGGAATAATCCAAGTCTACAAGGAGTCATATGATTCACCGAGCGAGGTGACGCGATGGTAACACGTTGGACTCGCATTCGGGAGAACCTGCGTTCCATCCCCGGCTCCAGTCATCCTGGTTTTGGCCAACCACAGTTTCCCGAAATTGCTCCAGGTGAATGCTGGGATGGTTCCTTAACAAAGGCCCTGGCTGACTTCTCTCCTAGCTGCTGTCATTGTACCCAGTTGTGTATATAATGACCTCTCTGTCGAAGAGACGCTTAACCAACGACTCATGATTCTATGCAAGCGTTTTGAGAAGTAATTGTTTTACAAAATAATTATTTTGATTGATTTTAACTTATTTTAATATCAAAATTGGTGATACTTTGGGTACAAAAATCTTAAAAACTAGGAATTCATGGATATAAAATTTATGTTGCATTATTTTCTAATTTACTGTCAAGCTATAGGCTTGGCCTTAAGCCTACTGGTCTACAATGAGTCATACGCGGGTACGGATATCAAACACGTAAGTGTAAGACCTTCCAAGTTCACGTCTAGCAATGGCATGAATGCGCAAATGTACGGATTCACGGAACAAAGTTGGTCAACTCCCAACTTTTCCATGTCCGTGAAATTATGTGGCAGTAGGAATATTGTATGTTTATTAAGATAGTCGTTCTGAAAACTTACAGTCACTAGTGCAGTTAGATGCAATTTTTATAGTCTTAAACAATAATTCGCAAAACGATATGGATGCTCCTAAGGTAAATAATCGTGTTTTTATATTTTTATAAACAATTTTACAGCACATGTTAATGCAGCATAATTTCACACATCACCGTTATTATAAATTATAGTCACTTCACGTTTCATTTCGTGGCCTTGGTAAGTTTTCATAGAGCCTGGAATACAAAAAGCTAAGATTTGTAATGTTTCCGTGAATTACAATAATAATAATAATAAAAATTAAATAATATCTATGTGGAGGAGGTCTAAGGTATCATACCCCGAATGCAGATTTATAACTAGGTGCCCGTACACATCTGCATATCCCAAAATATGAAATGGAATGACGCCCTACAATGAAGAAGCGCCACGCCGGAACGAGACAGACGGGGAAAAGGGATATCCCCGAGAAAAGCCGCCGGCCAGTAATATCGCCACGTTTGCGTATGTGTTGTAGAATGAGCGGACGGGAGATTCTGCATATTTTGTTACATTTCCGTCAACCGTGTTCGTGATGTCGCACTTCCGCGTCATTGTTGTCAAGGTTTCACCGAGTTGTACGAGATTGTTGTCAAAGTGTTTCTGGTTAAAATTTTACCTACGTGAATGAAGTCTTCGTACTCAACAGCATAAAATAAATATTGTATTTACGTAAATAAAATTATGATAATAAATTACGGGGATAAAATCTACATGAAAATATTCACATTAAGTTATTTTTTATCGATTTCTGTAATAGTATACATTAGTTTGGTGCATCAGAGTTACAGGAATGAAGGAAATGTTACCAACTTTCTCCTATGGCTAGCATACATATGTTTTAGTTGCTATATCATGAATGATGCGAAATTGAACCGTCTTCTTTGTTTTACGTTGACCACAGCGGCCAGATATTTTGTTTCAGATTGTTGCTCGCGGCGTGCTCTCACTCTGCCGATATCCACCCCTTGAACCCCAACTGTCCTCTAAGGTAGGGGTGGCATTTAGCGGCAGCGGATGACGTCAGAAGATACCTCCCAGCATCCTAGAGCCACAGCACCAAGCAAGGCGTGCCTACATTTATAACCACGAGGAAGAACAGCCTTGACCCTTCATTTAATTCAAACAATTGCAATTAACTTGAGTATTTTTTAACCAAGTGCTTTGAAAAACTTTGAAACTGTACAGTTATATGATACACAATTTTGTTATAGCGTTTTTTTTTTTAATAATGTACAGTTTGCTAGCAAAAATTTATTTTGCTTCATTTAAGCTTAATAAAATATGTGCTATTTCAGGGGCAAAAATCTAAAAATCCGTTTGGTGTATTGCAACAGAAAAATTCTTCTACAAACGATGATATATAAGTGTTAAAACTGCCAAAAATGAATTGTTGATATATGCATTAATTTGCGTAAAAAAATATTTTCCAAACCACTGCAAAACTACAGTCGAGGCCTTAAGGGCGTTGGACAAGTAAAATTTAATTTTTTTTTTACTTGAGCCAAACGCTGTTCAATTTTTACACATCAGATAACATGTCATTTCCCCAAGTAAAAAAAAAAAAAAACAATTAGGCCCCACAGTTTTTGCACTATCACTCATCAGAGTCGCAAAATGGCCACTACGGTATCGCAAAATTCAAAAAAAGTAATTGACAAATGAATTCAAAATTACAGGAACTGAAAGTCAGTGTATTAATGCATTTTATGATATGTTTGATGAAAGTTAGTTTTGAAAATTTCAGTAATAACCAAAAGTCAAAGTTATGCAAAAATGTACTCATTATCATCAATTTTTAAAAATACAAAAATGTATTCCTCCGTGTTTACAAATGTGTCTCGAAGTAGCTAACATAATTAAGTATCAAGATGAATTTTGTTGTTTCTGCAAGTTAATTATTTTTTTTTTTTTTTTTTTTTTTTGGTTACGCCACAACTACCATTTTATAACTTTGATGGGTTATTATTCTGAAACTACGAATCCTACTTTGGGAAGGGGGGGGGGGAGAAATTACATTTTATCTGATGTGTAAAAGTTGAACAGTAGTTGGCAAAAATATAAAATTATGAATTCTTACGGGTCAAGCGTCTTTAAGAAATAAGATGTTTCTTCCGAAGGTAATTTGCGTGTTTTTTTTAAGCGAAAACTTTATTGCCAAACAAAATACATCAATGTGTCATGAACTATACACCTCTGTGTTATTTTTTACGTTTACAATAGCGCGCTGTCAGTTTGATGAAACCACTCTTGTATAACTCGGTGCCCTGCGGTGCTCATGTAACTTGTCCGTATTTTGACATTTCTCTTCTGAGAACTGTGTCCGACAGTTCCATTATTTGGAGCTTTAAACCTACCTGGCTTCCTTGAAAAGCATGGTCTCCACAAACCAGAATACAGACACGTTACTCAGAAGTGAACTGTCAAAATACGGAACACTTACATGACACAAACTATAACTGTCGCAAAGCCTGCTCCACCTCAGCATTGTTGTAGATGTGACGTTGCAAGAGTGCGGCTTTCAATGAAGGTAACACGTGACAGTCCGATGGGGCAAGCTCGAGGCTTTAGGCCGGGTGGTACTATCTCTCCCAACGCTCGGACCTGAAGTTGCTGACTTACAGCAAGTCCTGCTCATCATTTAACATCAGTATTTTGAGCCGACAAGCACTCAGCCTGACGTTCTCCCTCTTGTTGGGGAGCCTCACTTATTCCTCTCCCATCTCCCCAGCCCGACATACAGCTGTTTGTTTCAGACAAATTCTGATACATACTATGTTTGTAGTGCTACCGTGAAGGAGGCAGAGACACTGTTACCTCCAGTTACTGCATAGAGTATGTTACTCACAATCCCTTAATATGTCCACTGACCGAAATTTCTACCTGAAACGGATTATCGGTATGTGATGATGGGCGCAACACGTTCTGGACATATATTTCGGTAATTGGACTCACAAGTTGTGGGTATTGAAATGTACGCAGTACGTGAAGCAATATTATTTTTCGTATTGTGGACACTTGAAAATACTAACAACGCGTTGTGGGTATGTTGTTTCACTCATAGCGTGTTTCGAATGTTTTACATTTATTCACAACGCGTTTACAGTATTTAGCATTTACCCATAACCTTATCTAATCTGGCTTAATCTAACCATCTGATGTCGCAGTGGAGGATTGTGGACGTCCTGAAGATACTCATTACACGTAGTGGATGAAACCGCAATACACACAACAAGTTGTGGATAATTCTATATGTCCACAATGAGAAAAAATATAATTATTTTGGACACTGCTAATATCTAAATACAACACAACGTGTTATAGTGTTGTATTTTCATTTGCCCGATGACCGAAATACATTCCCAGAACGCATTGTTCATACTACGACAAACGCACAACGCGTTGCAGGTAAAAATGTCACTGGGCAAATGCAGGGATTGTAATGTGTGAGTAACATCTCATTGGCCAGCGTTGCACATCAGGGATCGTTCCTTACAGAGAACATGCTGGTCGGAATGGAGTGGTGAGGGGTGTTGGGGGAGGGGAGGAAGCAGCTGTGCACTGTCTGTACAAACAAACCCTGCGCCTCGCCAGCCCCAGGCAGATGAGTTTATTTTAAAATCGTAGGGGAGTGAAGCCAGTCTCTCTACGTATTCCAAAACCAGCCTTCCTAGAATCAAGCTAGGTAACACAAACTCTCCCTGGAACAAGATATGCACCGCAACGTCAGCAATTAATAAATGCCCTCTCAATGGACGCAATAAGAAACGTTACTATTGTGGGCTCAGAGGATAACTTTTGAAAGCAGCAAACTTAAATAATCCACTACAATTTATACTGATAAGTAGCGGAAGGGTACAAATAGTCTGAAAGGACAAACTAAATATGGCGTTAAAATAACTCTATTGACCGTGAGCTTTCTATAACAACCAGAAAGCTTCCAGAACGTAGCAGCAAGTAAACAGTAAAAGTAACTGACATAACTTGCTGCCTGAGCGGCAGTGACGGGTAAAGAACGAGCTGAATTATCTCGTACTAACTTTCAAGATAGGAAATGCTCGCTACTGTTTATGAGAAAACAAACTATTGTGGTAGTTTTATTTACAATGGTGCTAGTCCTATTTGTAAATATTGCGTGTATTTCATTTTTCTCGTGATAGAGAATTAATGGAATTTCCAGTTTTTTTTTTTTTTTTTTTGCCAATGAAGTTGGAATGTTATAATTATAAGAGACATAAAACTCCAAATACAAAACGTTCGTCTGTAAGAAAGTTAGTTTGTACTTAAGTTCTTTACAATAACAGTTATTTGTGAAACGAGAAGAGATTTTGATCAGCACGTAATATCTAGGTCTTCAGCGATGTTTAGTGGCGACATGATGTGACCATGGAGCAGCGCCGGAATGGAATGAATGGCGGGGGAAACAAGAGATCCCCTAGAAAACCCGCATCGTCCGGCATGATTCCCACGTGCGAAACTTATATTTGAGAGATGAGGTAAAAGACTGTAAATATAATTTGATCTTGGCATTCAAAAACAAGCCGGAACCTTCACAATAATGTCACATTACAACTAATTAAGACCTCCGAAAATACCGAAAAATTCCATGCTGGATATGCGCTATTTTGAAAAACTAAGTGACCATTTCGGAACTTGCCAAGTTTTTAGCAATACAAAAGTGTAATTGTAATCAGCACATTAAGAACAAAGTTTTAGGACATAATTACCAGCAAGCAGAATTTCTGTACGCTTACTTCATACAGTACTTTGGAAACGGAACTACACGACTTTATATCAGCAGCCCTGTTTTTTTATCTTCATTTGCAACCACATAACGTTTGGAGAAACCATTTAAAAACACTGGGGCTCAAAAATGATTGTTTGAGTGGTTTGAGCTGTAAGATGCCTTAGTCTCTGGGAGGAACAATAACGCTTCAATAATGAGAGGAAAAACGTCCAGAGTTTCATTTTACATAATCATCTTTGAGACAAACGATGATACAAAAATTAACGGCATCACTCTTGTGTGTCGTTCTCATAGTCAGCTGTGCTTCGTCTTCCTGTTCATGGAAATCTGCAATGGCTTCTTACAGTCTTTTGAAAAATTAAATTCCGAGATATTAAATCGCATTTAGAGTTCCAGGTCTCCTCCTGTACCACTGTCTGATAGTCGGGTATGATGATGGTGTGCTTGTGTAACTTCTCTGAAACTTCTGAAGATGGACTTGTTGGCGGATATGGTCTTTATGAAGCACTGGTACCCACGATGGTGTAGTGGGCAAACCACTCGCCTCGACCCGGGTTCGATTCCCGGGAGGGTTGGTTACACAATTATCGCACGTGGTAAACTTGGCAAATGACGTCGTTGACTGGTTGGGTTTCTCGGGGTACTCCCGTTTCCCACGCTCTTGTATTATGTCACTGCTCCATTGTAAGAGTTAATGTTATCTCTCGAGGAACGGTGGACGTCTACGGGATCCGAGCTTAAGATCCGTCTCTCGGGACGTGATACACAGCTGTTGGGTTTACACCTTATTTCATATCATTGTTATTATTGTTGTAAACCACACTCTGTTAAGGAGTAACCAATGTCTCTACACACTTACCAGCACAAACACACGCGAACCCAACTTTATCTGTGAGTAAACATTGTATTCTGTCTATTGTAGTTTCCGAGATATAAACAATCGAAGTTGTTAAGACCTCTTTAGAACTTTCTGTTTACACGCCCACTATTGTGTTGCAAAATGTCTTCAGGAGTAGGTCATATACAGTTGGTACAAAATGGGAATGCACTACCTTAATAAAAAAAATCTGCGACCCAACAATGTTACCTGCGAAAACACAATACTTGATTTTGAGTCGTAATGACTGTAGTTACTGATATGTAGGTACTATGATGTTCATTAATATGCGCGTGATTCTGTCGTTAGTCTCGGTTGTGCCAGACTCCGGTGGCGACTGTCATCCTCGCCCACCTGATGTTCGGTGATATGTGAGCGCAGAGGACCTGGTAACTGCAGTCCCTGCTCGTTCAGTAAGTAACAGTCTTCTGGAACGTTCCATACAAACATCAGAAGAATTTGGTGGCGTACGGTCGACTGCTACTACTGCACTTTTTCGGATATGCTTGGCCTCACGCAATATGGTCGGGCGTGTCGTGCCTACGTGATGTCTACAATTCGAAAGTCCACATCCAGGTATGTTGTGATGCGTATGTATATGTGTGTGTGTTCTACCTAGTATTATAGCGCTGTATCCCATGCATCATATCGCAAGATCTGGAGACGATGTTATATGTATATCCTCTACCCGGATAACAAAATTAAATAATTTTTATGAGCTAATTTGGCTAGAGACCATTTCCTACTCTAGCAGCGCTGGTATCTGTGAGGGGTCTAAATCACGCTGGTACTAATCCACAAGAAGTTAGGATGCAAAATCGAACCTTGACGAAGGACGAAGTTTTCTTAATAAGCGCCAGCATAAAGTTTACCGACTAACTGTGGAAATTGTCCCTTATCAAACCAATACCTAACCTGTAACCTTTCCCCGAATTAACTACCATCAGGCTCCAAGCGTTACCCCACAAAGATCTCAACTTCTACGGAAAGAGTAGAAACTGCCCTGTTAAACGTATGACGCAGGAAGCAGATCTCCGTGGAGCAAACCGCGGTGTCATATTTTGGTCCACTGTAAAATCGGGACGAACGAGCGGTGCCTGCGCACTGTTGAATATTTTGTGCCAGCGTGCAAACAATGTTTTCCTTCCTAACAATTTTAACGTATTTAATTTGTAACCATGCAGAAAAGGTATGCGCTTGTAAACTTTTAATAAAAAGTAGCATCATTATTTACAAAGAAAAAAATTTAAGTTTGTAAAATGTATCAAGGCTTGTTAGATTAAAGTTGAAACGTATGTATGCAATGCATTTACTCGGGAGGCAATATTGGACAATATTCCTATGGACAGAGTTGCTTCTCTGCACCGTTCTTACAGTAAGTGCTTGTTAATTACTCTACTGTTCCTTCAGTTCAATTTATAACACAAAAAACTATCACTTTGGTTGCGATTTATAGTGTCTGATATTGTGTTGTTTGTACAATAAAAATGCCTTAATTTGTATTGTTTACCTATAAATCACTTTTATGAAGAAGACTGTTGTATGTACGCTGATATCGAAAAAACATACTTATCTTTACTTTACTCTCAAGATAGTTGGCAAAAAAATTTTTTTGACGTTTGTGTAACCTGTCAATTCATAAACTCCGCTTAAGAGCAAGAAAGTCCAATCTAGTTACAATTAAATTAATTTTAATCATTAGTTATTAGGGTTTAGAGAGCTACAACAAATACTTTTTTCCCCCAGAAACCAACAAGTAGTAGTATTCGCCAATGATATGAGCCAGTATGTTTCCATAGTAATTCATTTCTTTAGCATAATATTTTGTGACGTTATGGCATACAAACATTTGACATCTGATATTGTGCCCAAAAATTCAAGTCACTGGCAAAAACATTCGCTTAAAATGTTGGCAAAGATTGTTTTCTAGAATTAATATTTTCTATTATGATTATTTAACAAAGATTTACGTATCATACAATTTTAAATAAAAAGGAAAATTTAAATTCCTGTGAATAAACTATGCACTTCTTCAAAAGTTGCATCAGTTTGTTGGAGCTCTTACATTTTTCTTTCAGTGTGTACTTATTCATACCACAAACACAAAAATTCACTGTTAGAAGACAGAAACGAAATGTATGTCTACATAACTAACTCGAATAAAAATTTTGTGACAAAATAAAATATACAGATTCGGTTCATTTGTTTTCATATTTTAACAGTGGTGATAAAATAATATTAGTTCAGCGGGAAATAAAATAATTTGCTTCATCCCATGACTGCGGAAAAATAAAAATAAACACACTTACTCATCACGTTTAATTCTAAGAAATCACTGCAAATATTTGGCCAGAATCTGTATTCATTAATTTGAACACTCCGTGGCAAAAAATATTCTGTGTACACTATGGCCGAGGTCAAGAAGGTTTAGTTTAGCAAAACGAAATGTAAGCTGTGTTTGTTTCATACATGTATAACATGCGTTCCCCAGCGGGCAAGGTTGCAAACACTTCAGAGACAAATTCAAGTAAAGAAGTTGGATCGTTGAATTACCGTCGCAGACCCAGCTACAGTCTTTTGAGGGGGCAGAGGTGAGGGGGGAGGCATTCCTAAAAAGTAGCAATGCCCGCACCCAGGGTGAAAGTAGAGGGGTTCGGGGGTTCTTTCCCGGTAAAAAGTGCAAAATGGTTCTATTTAAGGCATTTCCTAAACAAAAACATGGAGTATAAAACTTTAAAAATGTATGATAGCTTACAGATAAACTATACATGAAAAGGTCTAGGAAGGCAGTCTCCAATCTCCCCTTCTGGATCCGCGCCTGTTGAAGTGCGTAGCAGAACTTAAGGCGCCCGCCTGGTTGCCGTGTGTTAGTGTGAGTGAGGCACGACTCCAAGGGCGATGTTGACCGGCTTATATGACGCGGTATCACCTCTACCGCAAGACACAGAAACTGCGTGCTGTGCTATCGTAGGACACTCGCCTGACTGACACACAGTGGTGACCACATCTTTTTATTGGTGGAAAGTTTTAAGTAAAGTCCAATACTCCTCTCTATTGTAGTTTCACACGAATCCCTTCAGTAGTTGTTTAGATATAATAGATTGAAAAAGCCGTTTTTAGCCATTTGTGGTGCTCTGAAATGGTCTAGCTAATTATCGTGATGTTTTAAAACTACTATTCCGAGGTCTTCTGAAGTGGTTGTTCATTTCGTAAATGCACACATTAGAAACACGTTTAGCAGTTTCTTAGCTAAAAGCGTTCTGCTTACACGCTGCAAAGCTGGCTACAAGGCAGGTAGGCGGGCGCCTTAAGAAAGTGTCACAAGAGATGGGAGTGAAGTCACAAAGGACATTACTCCTCGTCCTGTTCTAAGCTAAGCAAGCCATCAAACTGACATCAAACTGCGCTATAAAAGTTCAGAAGCTACAATTTCATGTCAGAATTACTGATAGTACGTTAAATATAAAACTAATTGTTGTTTTACAAAAGTATGATAAAGACAGCGTAGAACATAACTTCAAAATATTGTATTTACGCCTTGTCATTATTTTTGCTTGCCTTCATTATTTCTGGAGATGGTGAGATTTCGCGAATCAAAAGACCTGCATGTTAGAATCAAATATACTATGCATACTCAAGCCCCGTCTATTCGTTCATTGTCTGCTGTTCCACTGAGTAGTAGCTAGTGGACAAATGGTCGGGGCTTGAGTATACACAGGATATTTAATTCTAACATGCAGGTAATTAAATTCGCGAAATTTCACCATCTCTAATTATTACTAACATATGCCGCTGAAAGACAGTCACTGACGCTAATGTTCGTAGGCCCAAACATAATCGTAAAATCTCACAGATTTCAATGTTTGGATAGATAGTGGTACACGTGTATTGTATAAGACGCTGCCTGTCTCACAGCCTTGGAGCTATCAAGGGTACGGCTTTACATGTTAAATTATATTCCGGACGCTCATTCATTTTTCATGATATCTCTTTCAGAAAAAAAATTTGCATCAAGGAGGATAATAATGCTACATGAATAAAAATGAGAAGGGAAAAATATGAGGGGTTTCTGAGTGTTTTTGGGAAGGAAAATGCTTTTTTATTCGTAGTTTTCAGGGTATTGGGAAAACAGCATAAAAGATCCATAGCAATGTGGATCGCACCGAGATGAACAACACAGTCAGTTGTGGTTTATAAATATATACGTATGTCCAACATAAACCGATACATGCCTAATATAATTTACAAGTAAGTCCCTGTTCTCTCTCGCGCTAGGGCTTTGAGGTAGTCAGGACCCTTAACGGCTTGTACGAGGGGATGTTGAAGAAGCCCGCCTGGTGACTGTTCAATACTCTTAGCGGCGTCGTCATATACACTAGAGTTGTCAGTCTTCATAAGAAGTCAGAGGCAAGGTACTGCTTCGGGATGGGGCTTCGCTTTCTAGCGAACTGACTGGCTAGTTGGAGATAACTACGCCACCTTACGCCACATGAGCGTTCATCAGTCATTTATCTTGCTCAACAACGCATGTCTTGCCCAGCTGGGAATATGCATACACGTGTTGTCTACCAGTCCTTTTCGACGAACTAAATGCACTGAAAACTTGATTGACTGTAAAAACAAATTTATTTTTCACATTCCGCTTACGCAAAGTGTTACTCTATTGTGACCCATCGTACTAAAACGCAAACCAGCAGAGTTGAATTCCTTTGCCTCAGTAGACGTAAAAAGTGACGAATGCGGCGTGACGTCATACACAGCAGAAGAGTTTCACATATGGCGTCGTATCGCATCCACGCCCATTTAGTCTAGGGGCCACAGGGGAGGTCACCGTGGCACATTGGCGTATAGAGAATTTGGCTTCAGATTATGTTTCCTAGATGCCTAGGGACTAATTTTAGCTTGGGTACACTTTTGTCATATGGGGAGATTTCTTCCAATATGACCGACAATATGGCCGCCATGCACAACACTACTCATTGTTAAAGCCCTCATAGCTCAAAAACGGATGACTTTAGAGGAAAAGTGCAAGAGACTAAAATTGTTTACTATGGAAATTTACACGTGATTAAATATGCATTAATAAATTAATTGAACTATTTTGGCGTGGATATTGTGAAATATGAAATTCATGACGTTTTCCATGTTTGTTTCAGATTTGGGTAGTCTGATGCAATATCTTTGACTAACGAAAGAAAATGGATGGTGTTCCGCTTGGCCCTACTCCAAAAAAGAGGAAGAAACATGATTTTAACCCAAAATCGTGTATAATTTGTGAAACTAATGTAAAAGGACAGAGTGTCTACGGAGCTGAAAATGGACGTTCTAACCTAACAGAAGCATCAAGTAAAAACAAAAGCGATGGTCTATTTTTAAAGTTGCAAACCGAACAAGAACCGGTTTATCACATGGACTGTTATAAAAAATACTGCTTAAAAGCTAAACGGATAAAATACACCAATTGCGTAAGTGAAGCAAGAGAAATTGAAACAAGTGAAGGAAATGGAAAGGAGAAGAGGAGACATGGCAGTCGTCAACTATCCGACTGTAATGTGTGTATAGTTTGTAATGCTAAAAAGTACAAAGGAGATACGAAGTTATTTAGAATATGTGAAAAAGATCGTGCACAAAAGTTTTTATTAGCCACTAAATACTTTCAAGATGAAGTTTTTGGCAGAACAAGTACTCTGAGTGACGAAAATAGTATTTTTGCAGCAGATATACAGTACCATAATCAGTGTATGAGCAGCTATTTACTCAAACATTCCAGGAAGGTAGAAAATTTTGAATTGACCATGAAAGACAGCAAGGTTATTTTAGCATTTCAAAAACTGATTCAACAACTTGACTTTAATCTGAAAGGCTATGAATTGTCTGAGCTATGTCTGTTTATGAACTCCGGGTGCCAACCAGACATCACTATAACCAACAAACAAGTGAAGACACTTCTAATAAAACATTATGGAGAAGAAATAATGTTCACATACCCAAAAGAAAGATGTAAATCCCAGCTAGTATTTTCTTCTAGTACAAATGTAACAAACACTGTAGACAAAATATGAACCACAGACGTAATGAAAGAATGTGCGGAAGAGATACAGAAGGAAATAGAAAACGATGATTTTAAGCTGGATAATGTTATCTGTGATACAGAGGAAATAGAAAAGAGTTGCAAACATTTTCAGGAGAATCGTCCACAGTTGTTCGACAGTTTTTTTAGATCCATCGTGGGTTCTGAACTTACTGAAGATATGCAGAGACAGCGTGATACTATTTACCAGGTTTTGTTTTATGTATATCACGAAGGGAGAAAAAG